>JALNQA010000110.1:0-56154 GCA_028456235.1 Ophiosphaerella narmari | reverse complement strand
TTACTTAAAAGCCTTTTTTATAATCTCTATTTACTTAATATTAACTATATTAATCTATCTTATTAATCCTTTTAAAAACTCCTTTTATCTAATACGTAGAGTAATATAACGCCTTAGGCTATAAAGCTACCTAGTATAAAGCCCTATATAAAGAAGTTATAGCTAAATATAATAAGCTATATAAAGAGGAAATCTTCTATAAAGCCTTACCTATAGCCCTACCTACTAAATAAGCTATACTAGAAACCTTTAACCTAGATACCCTAGCCCCTAGTAAGCTAAAGCCTACTAATACAAGAATCTTAATATAAGGCTATTAACCTAGTAACTTTAAAGAAGAATTTAAGCCCTAGGTAACTATAGTAGGCTAGTATATCTTTAATAGGAAGGAAATTACTCTAACCCTATTTTTAACTAGTATATAGGAACTAGCCTTTAACTTTTACTAGTATAAAGAATAAGAAGATTACTTAGTAAAGCTACTATAATTCTTAGGCTTAGGATATAGTATAGACGTTATATCTTTTATCTAGTTTATATATAACTACTTTATAGTAAATAGAAAAAAGTATATTAGTATATAAACCTAGGCTAATATTATTATATACTACTATACTAAGTTAGCGTAGTTATACCTTACTATACCTAATAGAGTTATATACCTATATTAAGAAGAATTTACTTATTTTTTTACTCTCTTTTACTACTTTAGTAATATAGATTCTATAGGAACTAGGGAAGCTTACTATAAAACCCTAGAGATAGCTAAGTTTAAGCTAGAATACTTAACCTATAAAACTACTAGGTCTATATAGGCTAAATTCCTATCTAAATTTAATAATATATACTTTAAATAAAGATAGAACCTATAGCTATATAATATCTACCTCTAGAAAAAGCTTTAGCCCTAGCTTAAAGACGCTATTAGTACTACCCCTAGTATCTATAATAGTAATACTAACTTCTATAAAATACTCTCTATACTAGAAAATAAAGTAAATAATTATAACTTAGATATAGATAGCTAGTAGTCCTAGCTCTATACTATATAGCCTATATAGAATAAGTTCTATTCCTAATCTTATAACTTTAAGGATAAAGTAGCTAGACTAATAAGAGATATACATTAACTATACCTATAACTAGAGGGAGTATTCTAAGGAATATACCTACCTAGTAAAAAGGCTACCCTAAAGACCTAGTCTAATAGGCCTAATAAAATCTACTACTTTAGCTATAGTAAACTAAGTACTAGAAAATAGAACTACTTTAACTATAAATAAAAGATAATAGATCCTAAAGTACTAAGAAAGACTAATAATTACTATATATATACTAATAATAATTCTAACCTAGAATTAGATATAGAAACTAAGGAATAATTTTTTAAATATAACTCCTAATTAGACTAGGAACTAGAACTAGAACTAGAATTAGATAGGGACCTAGAAAACAATCTACCCTAGGCCTAAAGCTATAGCCTAGAGATTAATAGAATTAGAAGAATATAAGATACTACTAAAGCTTAGCTCTTAAAATAATAATATACTATACCTTAACCTATAGAGTATAGATAGTCTAGTATAGAAAACTACTAACTAACCTATAGAGAATATTATTAAGCTAATTCTCTTTTACTAGCTTTATAGGTAAAGACCTCGTAGTACTTTATATAGCTAGAACCTTAGTAGATAATAGAGTAGATATAAACTTTATCTTATAAAAGTTTACTTAGAAACTTATAAAACTATAAATTATCTAGTTAACTAAACCTATTATCTATAAAGGATATAATAGTTCTCTATCTAAGTCTATTACTTACTAAGTTAAGTTCTTCCTATAAATTAATATATATATAGAGTAAATATTAGCCTATATTATTAAAAATATAGGCTAGTTTAATCTTATTTTAGGATTTATATAGTATAGAGTCTATACTATAAAACCTAACTACTATAATAGAATACTATTCTTTCTAGATATTTACTATTAGTAGTATTATTAGATAACTAAAGAAACCCCCTTAGTAGTATACTATAGTACGCCTAGATATTACTCTACTTTAGCCCCTAAGAAGCTAGTATAAAAACTATTATCTACCCCTATAAGACTCTTTAAATAGTACCTTAATAGCTATAAACTAGACTTACTAGTTAATATTTAGACTATTAGCTACTACGTAATATAAGCTCTTACTAGAAAGAATAGGAATATACTTATAGTACTAACCTTAAATAGATCTCTACTCCTAGTCTATAGCTATAAAATAGCTAAGAAATTAGATTATATATAATTTTATAAGCTACTACCTATAATAGAACTCTAAGATATCCTATCCCTAGAGTTACTTTAACTATACTAAGACCTTATACCCTATTTTAATAAGAAAGTAGTAGAAAACCTTTTCCTTTATAGACTACATAACTTAGAAATTACCTTTAAGCTAGGCGTAAAGATCCTAGATACTAAACTCTACCCTTTTATAAGAAAACAAGATAAAGTAATTTAAAAATATATCTAAAAAATAGAGAAAACAGGATTTATTAGTAAATATAGCTCCCTAGCCTAGAATAATCTACTAATTATTACTAAACTAGATAGGGGCCTCTAAGTCTACGTAGACTACTAGGAATTAAACAAGGTAATAATTAAAGATTAGTACCCTATTCTATTCTTTAGAGAAACGCTAGCTTATTTTAATAAAGTAAAGATCTTTTTAAAATTTAATATAATATACGCCTTTTACTACCTATATATTACCCTAAATTTAAAATAGCTTACTATATTTATTATACGCTTTAGTACCTATATATATAAAGTAGTACCCTTTAGCCTTACTAACGCGCTAGCTACCTTCTAACGCGTAATTAACTTAGCTCTATAAGAATTTCTAGATAAATTTTATACTATATATATAGATAATATCTTAGTTTACTTAGATAATAAAGTAGAATATATTTAGTACGTTTATAAAGTACTTATATAACTAAAAGAGTATAGCTTCTTTATAGACCCTAAGAAATCTAGCTTCTATACTATATTAGTTAAATTTCTAAGTATAATTATATTAGATAAAGGAATAGTAATAGACTTTACTAAAGTCTATATAGTTTAAGAATAGGAGATACTAAAAACTCTTAAAAAAGTTCTAGCTTTTCTAGGCTATACTAGATTCCTCTAGCGCTTTATTAAAGATTACTTAAGCCTTACCCTACTACTTACTAAGCTAATTAAGTCTAAAGTTATTACTATACCTACTAAAAGAGATAGGCTACCCCTATAAAAGACCTACTACAAGCTATTTATAATTACCTAGGAATATATTAATACTTTTAATAAGCTAAAAGTAACTTTTTAGCTAAAAGTAGTCTTACTCTACTTTAACCTCTTAAAGCCTATCTATATTTAAATAGATACCTTAGAATAGGTAGTAGGTAGAGTAATAAGCTAACTAAATAAGAATAGAATCTAGTAACTAGTTAGCTTCTTCTTAAAAAAGTATACCTTAGTAGAGTACAACTATAATATCTATAACTTAGAACTTATAGCTATTATTTAAGTATTTAAAGAATAAGAACTAGAACTTATAGGTAGCCTATATATAATTAGCGTTGTTATAGACTACTATAACCTAGAAACCTTTATAATAACTAAAAAACTTAACTACTATTAGGCCTACTAGTTACTATTCCTATCCTAATTTAACTTCTATATTAAATACATACTAGGAGATATAAATAGGATTACTAACGCCCTAAGTAGACGCCTATAGGATTTACCCTTTAACAACTTAGACCCCTATATATTAGGTACTAACTAAATTATCCTTAAGCCCTACGTTCTAGCCCTAGGAGTTAAGCTAGTATTAGATATAGTAATCTATACCCTAAGCCTCTTAGACCCTAGAAAACTAAATAGGTTTATACTAGAATAAGCTACTATAGTACGCGCCTACCTTTACTATATTTCTAAGATAAACCCTAATTCTATAAAACTACTAGAAGAGTTTTTACTACCTACTAATAGGAAATTAAACCTAGAACTCCTACTATACCCTACTAACCTACGCCTAATAGAAGAACTCCTAAATATAGTATATACTAAAGACCTTATAGCCTAAGCTATATTTACTACTATAGATAGTAGAGCTTAGAAACTATTAAAAGCCTTCTATAAAGTAGGGTACTATTTTTTATAATTAGATATTAGCTCTACTAGATCTAGTAAGGAAAGGTACCTCTAAGTTAATAAAATACGCTTATATATCCCCCTAAACGCCTAACTTTATTACTAAATCTTTAACCTATACTATAATTATTAGTTAGTAGGCTATAAAGAACCTTATAGTACGCTATATCTAATATATAAGCGCTATTACTAGCTAAAAATACCTTAAGTAATTAAGTAATACTATAACGCTTACCTAACCTACTACTATATAAAGAGCTCCTAAGATAGTAGATATAGCTATTTCTAACCTATACTAATCCCTTATATACGCTAGACTAATATTTTAGTAGACTATATTTAAGCCCTACTACTATATAAAAATAGTAGTAGGATCTATAAATATATCCTAGTAATTTACTATTAACTTATAAAAAGACGCTACTTCTTTCTATACAAGTCCCTAAAACCTAAAGAAGCTACCTAATATTTTATAACTATCTTTAAGCTCTATAGAGTTCTAATTAATATTATATTTAATAGAAGAACTACTTTTATAGGATAGTTTTAGCGCTAAGTCTATAAACGCCTCTATATTACGTAAAAACTTTCTATAGCCTACTACCTAGAAATAGATAGCTAGACTAAATAAATAAATTAGGCCTTAGAAATTTTCCTAAGGTAGTACGTTAATTACAAGTAAGATAATTAGGCTACTTAGCTATATATTACTAAGTTTTAAGTAAATAATACTATTAATACTTCTATTAGGATAACCCCTTTTTTTATAGATTTAGGATACTACCCTTATAGTAGTATATACTCTAGTAAGAATAATAAATCTTAGCTAAACTCTTCTTAACGTAAGTAACGTATATAAGTAGACGAGCTACTTACTACCTATAGTAACCTAGTAGTATACCTTAAGGAAAAAATACTCTAGGTATAGTAAGAATAAATAGCTTAAGCTAATACTTCTTATTATAGTATACTAGTATATAAGGTTAGTAACTAAGCTTATATTAGTATAGCTAATTAGAAAACTACTTATCTAACCCTAAAGCTTAATAACTAGTAGGTAGGCCCTTACCCTATTATAAAGGTTATCTATAATAGTAGGGTATATAAACTTATACTACCCTAGGAAATACTAAATAAAGGCGTATTTCCTATCTTTTACCTAAAGCTACTACGCCCTAGAAACTAGAAGCCCCTACTAGACTAAGACCTACCCTAGCTAGTCCCTATTATTATTACTAATAAAGGAACTAGTAGCGTATATAAAGAATATTTTATTAAAGCTATTATAAACGTACGCCTTAAAGAGCGAGGTAAACTAGTAGGTTAGTACTATTTAGTATAGTAGATAGGGTATAAAAAACCTACGTAGGAGCCTATAGAAGAATTTACTAAATATAAAGCTACTTTTAGCTTTTACTAGAACTACCTAGAGAAACCTATACTACTAACCTTACGTATACCTATAAACTAGAAACCTAACAAGGATACAACCTATTAAGGTACTATACTCTACTACCTTAAAAGCTACTACCTTAAGCCTAGCCTATAATAAATAGCTACTTGTAGTCTTACGGCGCCTAGTAGTAAAACTAATAAAGACTTTAATTACTAAAGCTATATAAGGCCTACTACCTAAAATAGGTACTAAACTATAGGTTAGAGGGTTGCCTTACCCCTAGTAATATACTAGCAACAAGTACGCAGCTAACTACTACCTAGGAAACAAGGCTAGCTAGTATAATACTAGTTTTACTAAAAAGGTAGCGTAAGCTTAGGTAGTACTATAAGTAATAGCCCCTAAAAAGCCTACAAAGTTTAGAGAAGAAGTACTAGAGTCTAGTAATTAAGCTACTCTATACCCTAAGGCTAAAGCCTATAGTACCCCTATACCTACTAGAAAAGCTTTTACAACGTAACTATTACTTACTATTAAGTTAAGCGTAGAGTAGTTAATTATTAGAGATCTTAAACTACTCCTCTTATATAATATATAAATACTTTTAGGTTTAATTTTATTATTATAGAGCTAAGGTAGTAGAAAAGAGTATATAGTTAATACGTTTTATATATAGAAGTTACGTAAAACTAATATTTGTACTAAAATTTACAAAAACCTTAGCTCTATACTTACTAAGTACTACCTTAAACTTAGCTATTTTCGACCCTACTTCCTTTTTATTAACTTTTCTTAGCTTCTATTAAAGCTATCTACTATTATACGCTAGTAATAGACTTATATAGGCCCCTATTTAGCTCTAGGGATTTACCTATTAAGAGGAGGGAGACGTATAAGGGAGTAATCCCTTTTATCTTTAAATTCTACCTATATTAGTAAGTTTACAACTTACTAACATATACTAATGTTAGTAAGTTTATACGAACTTACTAACATTAGCATATATTAGTAAGTTTGTAACTTACTAATATAGTAAGTGTTAGTAAGTTTGCAACTTACTAACATAGTAAGTGTTAGTAAGTTTGTAACTTACTAATACTTGTTAACGTACTAGCTTATTAGTAAGCTACTAGGTATATATACTTAGTACAACCCTAGATAGCTCTTTATCTACTATTTACTCTTTTTCAATTAACTACTTACTACCTCCTTTAAGCTATGCTTACGTAAAGTCTACCTTATAAGTATAGTCCTTATTTAAGAAGCTATATAAGCTACTTTATAGTAATAGTAAAGTCTTTTTAGGCTTTAACTACGTAACGAGTTAGGGTAAAGCTCTTAATATATTCTTGTTTATAGTTAAAAGTAAGGAACCTTTTTAGTACTATTATAGTTAAACTATTAGAAGTTATTACTAGAGTAGAATAAGTAGCGTTATTAATTAGGGCTTAAATTCTAACGAGATACTTCTTAAGTATAGAGAGAAGTCGATAGATTTAGTAACTAAGTAGCCCTCTATTAACCTTATAGCAAGTTAAGGTAGATAGATATTACCTAATACTCTTTAGTATAGTATTATACGCAATAAGATAGGATAGAAATTAGGAAATAATTAGGAGATACAACTTTGTATATAGACTAAATAAAAAGGCTAGATATTTATTTATATTGTTATATATGTATAATAATTAAGTAGTCTTAAATTCGAAAAGACTACTTCCTACTATTTCTTCCCTACTTAATTAGCGTATATTTTACAAGGCTACTAAAGTACTTATAATTAGCTACT
Source organism: Ophiosphaerella narmari (assembly GCA_028456235.1). Classification (NCBI taxonomy): domain Eukaryota; kingdom Fungi; phylum Ascomycota; class Dothideomycetes; order Pleosporales; family Phaeosphaeriaceae; genus Ophiosphaerella; species Ophiosphaerella narmari. The sequence continues at coordinate 48,781 of JALNQA010000110.1, read as the reverse complement.
ATCTATATCGATAATGTAATCTTACCCTATAAAATTTACTTGTACTTGTTGTTCTAACTAACTTAACGTTACTTAAAGTATTTAAAATAGATAGTCCTAAAATTCGTTACTAAGTTATATAAGCTTATTAGTATAGTAGAAGGCTACTAAAAACTATATTTATTAAAGTATAAGGGTTAAACCGACTTTGCAACACTATAATCTTAAGTTAGACTCTCGTTATAAATATAAAAGCTAGCTTTTAGCTAATAGAATTTTTAGAGCTATTAACTAAGATACTATTAATAGCTTTATTGTTTGTAATCTAAGAACTATCTCTTAGATTATTTGCCTATTAATTGTTAATTATTTAGTCTAAGCTTCTTATCTTGCTAAGACTTATAGTTAATTATTACTTAAGCAAGAGAAAGAGAGGCGCTTGCAACATAAGTAAAGCTTTTATTTATCCTACTACTTCGTGTTAGTTGTTGTCTATATATAGGGTTGCATTTCTATACGATTTTGTAATAGCAAGTACTTCTAATTTGCAGATAACATCTGCCTCTTCTAGGACTTCTCTAATCGGACTTAGACGTAAAGGCTTAGCTAAAGAGGGCAGCTGTCTAGCAATCTCCTACATTTTATATGTTCCTAGATACTTTAATGTCGTAGTATAAGTACGATACATGACTGTAGTGGACTACAAGCTGTTTAGCATGAATTAATATAATTAACCACCGTAAGGTAGTGCGTGGTTAATGGAACGGAAGCTGCGACTTTGTGTAGAAAGTTGCAGGATATCACAGTCGCTTTATATATGCAATTGAAAGGCTAAATTTCTGGGGCAAGACGGCTATGCTGGGGTAGGAAACTAGCCTAACGCTATTCCTTGAAATTCAATACTGAAGGCCGCGAAGTTAGTCCTTGCAGGGAGGGTGAAGATTGATTTCAATCGAGAGCCAGATCTGAGCGCTTTAAAGCACACTACTTAGAGCAGTATTGCTTTGCGTGGCGGCCAAGATCCCTACCGTCTAGAAGCTTCAGATACTGACATAGTGAAGAGTTACACTTAGCTACGCGGTTGCCATGATTGTTGTTCATCATACATCACGTAATACAGTTAATAAATCTACTTGCACGTCTATTTCTAGCTTTAAGAAAATACATTTCAATTGCTACTAGTTATGTGCGACACGATATCAACATTTCACTAGCGCTGACCAAAGCGGCGTGCATGTTTGATAGCTCACCCTCCAACTCAGCGATTCGCCTCACGAGCGGCTCTCTGTTCGTCTCGTGTTCACAACGGGTCGCTTGCCGGGCAGCAAGATGCGCGTTCTCCTGCATGACAGCGTCATGGGCGAAAGCGTCTGTTTGCATAATTTCCAGCTCCTTCTGAAGCGAGCGACACTTACTTGCTTGTACCGCGAGGTCTTCGAGGACTCGTTCGTGCTCACCAGAGAGGAGACGGTACGCCTCCGCGATTTGACTGTTGCGCCCAACTACCTCGTTATATGCATATTCGAATGTGGCGCAACGCTCGTTCCACGATGCTAGCAAGCATCGGAATTCGTAAAGATCCCTGTTAGCACTTCAGCATGTAAGAGGCATAAACTAGTCCTCTGAAAACTAACTGTTGGCGCTTCAAGGCTGATCGAGTTCGGCGATTTGCGCCCATTGTAGGATTTGATAGGCGTCTGCCGGAGCCACAGTAGAGCAAAAGCAAGCTATGGTAGTGCAGAGCTGCGTGTAGACCTTGTGTGATGACTTTCGTAAGTTATGTCTCTTCTACAGCACTTAGCGTATATTCTATTTATGGAGCTGTAAAAATTGGCTGCTTGCATCTATATTTGGTTCCCACGGGACTAAATACAGGATCGTTGTAAATGTACGCTGTACCGCTGGATGAACGAATACCTGGACGAAAATAGCCAACACGTATCGCAAGCATACTGCTAGCAGCTGCCAATAGGACCGGCTGTATATCACTACTCATGTTCATCGAGATATTCGTCTAGCACATACAGTGACCATGGCAATCCACAAAGCAACAAACAGATTGCACAACAAGAAACTCAGACGACGTCGGGAGGGCCTCTCCACCAAGTCCTACGAGTACGGCAAGTTGGATGGTGTAGAGCTAGCCCTTTTCATTCGTTACCCTAAACGTGGGGAGTTTTATTCATATATGTCTAGTCAGCAACTCCCTTGGCTTCAGGACCTTGAAAAGATGGTAAAGTTGGCCATGCAAACGGGTACTGTGACACCTTCGCTAAGACTGCACAGATGATGCATCCAAGGGCCAGGGTCGAGTTCCCTGAAGACGTGAAGAGAAGAATAGAAGAGGCGAAAAGAAAGCTTAACAAGTCGAGTGGCGCGTCAGCTTCTGTTGACGAGTATTGCGGCCACGGCACAGAGGCCGTATCCACACCTGCGTCCGCGAAGGCCTTTCCCGACTTTCCGGAGTTTGGTCTGACTATTTTGAAGGAGCAACCCAGGAGGGATCAAGAAGGTAACCGGAAGTGCCTGCCTTGTTGATACAACCACGGTGGCGGCGGGAAGCTGAGTATATTTCCGTTCATCTCGTCATCTCGTCATCTCGCCATCTCCTTCTATCTTCTCTTCTCTCCGCGGTTTTAATACGCCACAGCAGAATTTCACCTAGCAGCTACGGCTGCAGACATTATAGTTTTGGGCCGTAGCACAGATAATGCCGTGGCGACATGTTGGTCGGCAGATGGAACGAAAAGCGCGAATCTCAGCAAGCGTAGTACGCAGCGCTCGATTCAACGCGGCAAGAGTTAGCAAATATATACACGGAAAGTACATACAACAAGAATAGTCACAACTCAATTGCTTCAACCTGCAGCTAAAGTTCTATGAGCACTAGCAGTAAGAAAATGTTTTGATTGAGCAAATGTCTACATGTTATATCGCTTGTGATGGTTGAGCATTCCAACTGAGCGTTCTGCCTCTTTGACTTGCGATGGATTTCAACTAAAGTTAGACATCCTTCGTACCCTCGTGGTAGTGGCGCTCACTCTCTGTGCGAAGCAGCTGTATCAACAATTACGCTATGTCGTCTCTTCCCAAGGGAAGAGAATAGTTCGTCGTGACTTGTGCACAAGATGTGACCGACTGCGTCATACTCCTTCCAACACTAGTCCGAGTGCGAGCAAAACCGGAAAGAACTAAATTTGGTATCCTTACCACGTAAAGCTCTAGCTTTGGCGATGAGGCACAGTTAGATTGTCCCGTTTTTAGACCCCCAGGATAGTTATCATTTGGTCCTCGAGATCCCCTCAGTCACTGTCTACCAGTCAACTTGATTGACACGGGAAGTAAAAAGCATATTTTGGCCAGCATCCGGCCAGCATCCCGGCCAGCACCTCAACAGTGATCTTTTCATCCTTTGTTCTTCCTACCACCCAACTACCAATATGCCTCTCTTCGATCTTCTCATATGTTATGAAGTGCGCGTGGAACTACTAAGAAACCTCTCAGCATACGATGTGGCGAAACTAGACATGGTAGCAAGGGGATTCCTTGATCTGCGGGAGCGAAGACTCTACCTGAATCCCCTTCGGGACCTTATATGGGACATCACTGAGGTGAAATATTTGGAAGCTCATGGAATGAGGCTACTACTCATAGGTAACGATGTCTTAGCCCTTCAGCAACGGTTAGAATACCCCCATCGTTATATCAAAAGATATGGACACACTAGAAAGCTTCAGATATACCTTGTCGGCTATTGTCCGGTGATGAGCAAAACTATCGGGATACGGGACAGGATACTCAACTTTTCCATACTACAAAAACCAAACCAATGCAGTCTAGCGGAAGACACTTTGCATATAAGAAGGATGAAAGGCCAGATCATGAACAACAGTCTCAGACCAGACGCGATTTTCATCATGTCATTTGGCGCCATTCTTCCTGCGAGCAGGGTTCATGGTTCCTGGCTACATGTTTCAAACATCCCAGATCTTACCATTAATCTCAGGATCTACCTACCCTCTTTTCATGATCGGCAGTGGGGCGAGGTTCAATTTCCATGGCGCGAGACATGGCACCTATCGAAGTGTGCACTACGGAAAGTATGGCTATTTACCTTCCTCGGCGATATTCTCCGCTTTTATCTTAACTCCCAGAATCTCAGCGTGGCCCACTTGACTGTATCAGGCATACAAGCCCTTAGCCCTTATAGGCGGTTAAGGTTACGGAAACAGATTGTGGTTCAATGCGTGATTAACCCCAGTGGGTTCTCAACTTGATTGAAGAAGTGTTCATTAGCCGCCTAATTGGTATAGATACCTTGGTAGCCCATTCCGAGAGATAGCCCCGGATGTGAGCTCGGATCTAGTTCTATCAAAAGTTAATTTGGCATGAAATCACATAACGTGTTCCACCATCTTCCTGTCCACCCCACCATTCCGCCCACCCCACTAAAACCTACACGCCAGCACGCGCTTAATCAACAATAGGCCGCTTACAACGCTATAAATCGCCTCACGATGAAGGTAGAATTGATCTTGCCTATCTATCAATTGAGAGAAAAAAACAATTACGCTTAGCTTTAGGTCTCACAACATCTGCGTCCTTGCATACTCGCGCACATATCTTTGTGGTTGGGATTGGTGAGATAGGCGCCTGTTCTGGTAGGTATGTCGCTGCAGAAGTGAGGAACACAGTTTTGGAGGGAACAGTTGCGGAGGGAATAGTTGCGGATGCGAGAAATGGGTGTGGTGAATATTAGGCATTACAGCGACGAGCGAAGTGGCGCCTAAATGCGTAGAGTATCAAACAGGGCTGCATCATATGGGAACTAACACCTACACTGGTTAAGTAGAACAATGCAGTGCGAAGTGTTGAGATTGGAGGGTGTAGTGTTGGGGAACCGAGCACGAACTACTGTCGCATTTTGTCAACCCGCGATGTTCCAACCCTCTTCTCTACAAAAACAGAAGCCACCTATAGCTTTCCAAGCCATCGCCTGTCACCTACAAAGCCTGACGTTTGGGCCGTGCAAGCGTCTATCTCTGGAGTTCTCAGCATGAACTAAAAAGTGGACCCACTACGCAAAGGACTATTTGTCTGGTAACTGAACCTAGTACCTGCTCGAAACGAGTGCACAGCTCCTGGAAGTGGGCATCAATGCATTCGAGGATCGGAAGGGCACGCTCAACCCAACGTGGTCGAAAGACTTGGTTGAGAACACGATCTGAATGACTTTGAGGTGCTATCACTAAATAAGGGTACTTTCTTCGCATGGCCTTTTTCCTCCCCCAAAGACTCCCATAATGAAAGACAAACGAAGTTAGCTGTTCATGCTCCTCAAATGGTCTACTACAGCCTGCCGCGACGGCTTTGTAGACTTGTTGATATATGGAGCTTCTTTAGGTATGGTGGCAAGCTTATCTCGGCCTCGTGAAGCTCTGCGACGGGCAAAGTCGCCGGGCAGCTCAACGCGACTAGCAATGGACGACTCTCTATGGAGCTCGGAGACGGAGCCACGAGACTATGGCTCGCTGTCTGCGATGCTGGAGTAGTGATGGTAATGGTCGATCTCGGCGGTAAGCGCCCCTAAGTTGTAGGCTTCGCGCAACAGACTCTTGAGCTTTGCGCATTGCAGCCTCGAATAGATATACTGATCCAAGACTTCAGCATGTGGTATGCGGGAAGACTGGTGTTTGCCGCAGACGGAGCACAAGTTCTTGTCGTGCAGCTTCTCTCGGGAACTCTACAAAGACTGGGCGCAAGTTAGCTTGATGCTCGGGGCCTGCCTGCACCGCGTTAGGCGCAGTGGATATCCTATCCCCGGGAGAGTCATACGAATGGTAATTTCGGGCGGCATGTCGTCGTAATAGTAGGTAGAGCGATGATGTGTGGTGCTCAATACTCGTTCGCCGTGGTAAAGTCTAGCACGCTGTCCTTATTACTGCCCACGGCGGCCCTTTCCTTTCTAATGATTTAGCTAGGCTCTTCTCTCGATACAGTGCAAGTAAGTTACCTGCGTGCTATTAATAGGGCATGGCAAGATACAAAGAAGGGCCCGTTACATAGACAACTACTACAAGGCCCGTATGTAGTATCAAATGCAGCGTACATAACTCGCCCTCGCCTACTACTAGCTCAATAGTGCTCAAGTCGAGCTTATAGTACTAGTATATCTCACTACATCATTATAGGACGCTGCGATTATGCGCGCTACATGAACCCGTGTAAATAAGGAACTAAAACTACCTCTTATCTACATACCAATCTACTCTAGACCATCGTCGACTAACTTCCCTACCCCAACAAACAACGCCCAAGCCTTTTAGTGCTAATTGGAAGTGCAGAGAAGTCTGTTGCTATACAAGTGCTATTTAGACTTAAGCGCGTAAGGAGACTAAGTACTAAATAGAAATCCTACAAAATCTACTTTTACCTCGACCTATCTACAGCACACAACTACTAACTATAGATTCTCGCAAACTAGGATATACGCAAAGCCTGCGATAAATAGAGTAGCACGAAGCACAACTAGTGTGCTGAAGCTAGCGAAAAAGTAGCAATCGACATTTACGCATAGTTGCTCGCACCCTTTGTAGATGTGTTCTACTTCTTCTCTACAGACCTTAGTAGCTTTAGGTAGATCGCGCAACGTATAGCTTGGTAGCTAGAGTAGGGCTGTTCGTCAACGCTTCTAGATAGAACGCTTCTAAGCGTAGTTATTGTAACTAGCTAGTTTGCTCCTAAAGCAGCAGCTAAGGTAGAGGCTAGGAAGGCTTTTCTTTGGATGCTAGCAGAAGAGATATCTAAGGACCCTTTCTAGAAGCTGTTAGCAATCGACGTTGTCGCCCTCCTACCCGAACGCACTATTTTAACAGAAGTCCGCTTCTAGCGCGTTAAGGAATATATTAGGTAGAGGGTAGAGCTAGCGCAGGAGCACTAAGAAGAGAGCTAGGTATTATTCTCAGCAACTTATGTCGCTGCCTTCTTTAAAAGCGCTAGCGCTTACTTTGTAGTAGTAGTAGTAGTAGCTACTACTAGCACGCCGTTCGACTTCGTTAAAGCCTCGAGAACTAGTAATCCTATTACTCCTAACATAGAGGAATATTTCTCTAATTTCCTAAAATAGATTACGTCTTCGCAACAGCTAACAAACTTTGCAGCCCCTATAATCGCGTCTAGCTTGCTCCTAGACAGCTACCTACCTAATGTATATAGTAGATAGCCCTTTCTAGCAACGTGTATATACTAACTATATCGTAGTATTTAGCTATATAGTTGTTTTTAATACGCTGTATAAAGCTGCGCTCGACTAGGCAAGTAACACTCTAACAGCTGTCTCAACACTATCTAGCAATACTATACTACGAAGTAATCTTGCTAAAATAGTCTATAAGAACCTCCTTTGCTTATTTAGGTAGCTTAAAGCTAGTAAATTAGTAGTAAGTATTTATAAGAGCACCCTTTAGCGCTTTTACGGCTAGTAGAAAGATATTAAAAGTAGTAATACCTACCTCTACTATTTGCGTAGAAGGCCGTAGTATAGCTTACCTAGTAGATACTATATCTACAAGAACTACGTCGTATTATTTAGTAAGGCTAGCGACAATAATCTATAGGTTTTCTATATCTACTACTGCTTCTTTAGTAGGTAAGAGGTGCCTAACGATATTATAGTTAGAGTGCACCCTCTAATAGTAGGCGCTAGAGTGCTCTACATTAATAGAGGAGGCACGCGTAGCATCGTACTATTAATACTAATAAAACGAATTCAGGACTGTATTAATCTACTAATACTACTACAACAGTTCTTTAAGGTTGCGTTTAGCGTTAGTATAAGTTAGTCTCTTAGTATACTTTAAAGCAATAGGATAACAACTTATAGTAACAATAGGGGTAGTAATTGCTATTAACTATTTTATTAACGGCTAGCTACTAAACAAATCTATCTAGATATTTCCTAGGCTTATAGAGCAAGCGTTTAAGCGCTAGAAATCCTTAAAGATTCTATTCCTATCTAGTAGCCTTTACCTCCTTGCGTCGTACTTTGCTAACAGTCTATATTTAGTAGATAACATTAAGGTAGTACTAAAGGAGGTTATTAGTACTAACAAGAACATTTTAGACTACTCTTACGCAACAACAATAGGTACAAAAGTTAGGTTACCTGCCGTCTTAGTTAGTAAGTATCTACTATATTAGATATTTACAAACTATAATAGTATTAGATAGTAAAACTAAGATCTTAGTAAGTAAGCCTCTAACTCTACTTTACGTAGAGCGCTAAGTTATCTACAGATAGAAGTATTATTAAGCTAAAGGATAGTATAGGCAAGACCCTACTTTAGGAGATGTAAGTACTATTTACTCCGTCTAGTATACGTTAGTAGCTAACTAGCTGTTTAGTACACGTACTATATCTATAGCGCCTAGGTACGTATTCCTACCCCTTACCCGTGCATCCTAGGCTAACTATAACCTACAGCATATTCCTGTCGCATTATATTAATAGAATAGGCACACTATAGGACGTAGGGCCTCTTAAGAATAATCTAGATCTCTAGGCGCGTTCTAAGGTATTAGCTCTCTTTCCCTATCTTAAGGAACCTAACTTTATTGTATCTCTAGGCACGGGCGAGCCCTAATCGAGCAACTATAACATGTCTACAGAAGACTACTAGAAGCACGGCATGTTTAAGAGAACCTAGCACCTCTTCTAGGAGAAGCTGCGCAATCAAAGCGTATAGCAAGCTTGCATAGCTAGCTACTACCTTAATATAGACTTTAAGGGCGAGGAGCCTAGGCTAGATGCAATAAGTAGCATACTAGAACTTATTGTAAAGACGTAGACTAATACGTTGCTGTCCCCAAAGATTGACGCGGTGGCGCGCTGCATAGTAGCCTCGCTTTTCTACTTTGAGCTAGACCCCCTACCCTGCCTATGCAACGATGACAAATATATACTGACTAGTAAGATACTGTGCTCGATTCGTCGAGGCGATCCTGCGTTGGAGCCGCTCCTAAAGAAATTGAAAAGCGGTCGCGGTAAGTTTTTAGTTAACGGCTCGCTAATTGCTAGCGCTGTATCGGAAAGCTCGTTCCTTGGTGAAGACGGTAACTTCCAGGTCCGCGTCAACGCGAAGACTAGCGACACGCTTGCTATCTCACTGAAGCTTGGTGTCGATGAAGCGTGTAGCATTAGCGGCGCGCCCTTCTTAGTAAAGGAACTAGTAGGTTTAAATGTACCGTTCGGTAGGCTAGACTATCGTAAGCGAGAAAGGAAAGATGCCTCGTTAGGCAGGTCAAACCATCGTAAGCAGGAAAGGGGAGATGTACCGTTGGGCAGACCAAACCATCGTAAGCGGGAAAGGGGAGATGAAGACGAGAGCGTGGCGCCGAAGAGACGTCGGCTTACAACTTATATTGGATGAGACAGACTTTAAGAGCTAGGTATTCGATATGCCGCACTTGACTACAGACTTTATTATAGATATTGACTTTTCTCTACTATATCTACACTCCTATGTCGACACTCATATCCCGTCTAAGATTACTTTTCTGTCTAATCTCATTCTCTGGTTCTTCCCTATGGGACTGAGGAAGACGAAGAACTTTTCTGGTTGGCTGCTTTGCAGTGCATGCATAGGCCCTCGTAGCCGGCTATCGCCGCATAGCCTGCGTGGAATGGGCTGATATCGTCCTAAGTATACTGGACACACTGAAGTGCATATACGGTCGAATCCGACACGCTCGGCCGGTTTATTGAGACAGAATTGGAGTAAGATGTATGCATGTATCGAGCCACGATCCCCGTTTCCATCTCTAGAAATGGCTCAATGGACGCAAGCTGCGAAGCGGGGGTCAACGGCGGAGAGAGGGAGCGTTTGGAAGCGTATGGTGGCTTATCTACAACGTCGAAGTCTTGCGAGGGTCTTTGCTGGGCTCGGCAGGCGCCTAGTAGAAGAGAGCCCTTGTAGTCTAATTGAGATAGCAGGTGCTCTTTCTTGGTATTTCGTTCGTTTTTGAGTTTTTTCGCGTTCTTGGGTTTTTGTACTTTCTTGAGTCCTTGTTTGTTCTTGATTCTTCTGCCTGCGGTCATGTTAGTGAATCGAAGCAAGAGACATCTTTTGGCCTTACGACGTGCGCGCTGGGAGTTGCGATTCTGTATCTTACGACGCTCACCGGGATCCGTGATGTCCTTCCAGTCTTCCTGCTCGTAAGGGTCGTACAAGGTGGCACTGAAGTGGCATACTATACTGAACGGCTGCAAAGGAGACAGAGCTAACACTATATAGTAACTATCTGTTCGTGTATGAAAGCCATATAAAGATGCCAGCACACCTTACGGCTGTACAAGCGCTATTAGACAATAGCGCGGTAGATTAGGCGCGACCTTTGGGGCCGATACATATGCCCTTTTATTCTTTCATTCTCCGATTCGCCATATTGGCACCCTTAGACTGGGAGAGTACGCGCTGTAGCTCCACCAACTAGCTACATGCTGGGGGCTTATCCGCGTGAATACAACCCTGCTACAGCTCTAGCTCGATTGTAATCACCCTCTCATGCGACGATCGGCCCTATATAGCTATGGATGAAGGTCTAGCATAGTGCAAGTCGTTAGCTTGGCTGACTTATAAAGGTACTGTAGCATGCCCCTCTGCACTTATAGAGCTTTCTCCAAGCATACAATCGGCTATATCTTAACTACCGTTACCATGAATCCTAGGAACGTACACATAGCTCCCCGTGAGCAAAAAGTACGTCTATTCAAGTCTAGATACTAGGCACAAACTTACTCCCCAATATAGTCAAGCACAGGCACTTGGTATGAAGGTTTCGATGACGCGATAAAATTCTTGGAGGCGGCAAAATACTACAATCGTAGCCGGGACCTGTTTCTTAACGAGGTCAATGCCAGACACTATTAGGAGCAGATTGAATGGTAGCAGGAACGAGCTGCGGGGCAGCAGAGAGAAATAGCATTGAAGCATGAAAAAGCTTTATGGCTTCAGGAAAAAGCCGCACTGGAGAATAAAATTCGATTTCTGGAGTCACAGCAAGACAGATGCGGGAGAGAGATGGAGGAGCGCAATGTTCAAGCCGCTGAGGCCAAAGGGATGTTAGGCCAGGCATTACAGCCTATTGTAAGCCTCTGGGCAACACAGTGTAATGGTCATCCTATTGGCACACAGAGTCCACAGGAGAAGTACCCGGTAAAGTCTGAGGAGAGAGTGGAGGATAATTCGGCGACGCTATCCGAGCGTAGCTCTGGGGAGACTATCGTAGTGGTGCGGGATGTGAAGCCTGGAAAGCGTAAGCGAGGATTGAGGTCGTAAATCCAATACAACCCATGTTGATCTTAAAAATTCGAGTAAACACAGGCAGTCGTGGGGTCTTCGCTAATGCATGGTGCCGCGTTAGATTATTGCAGGTGTGTCCCGCAGCTGCTAGCTAAGCTTTGCGGCACGGTGTATTGACATTGGAGTACATGGGTAGTAGATCATAGCAGAGCCTATGTAAGTGGGCAACACCAATCGGGATGAGACACACCACTTAGACTAGGTATGCGCGACGCTCGGTGAGAGACGCCGCTTGGGATAACGCTACTGGAGATGACGCTACTTAGGATAACGCTACTTGAGATGACGCTACTTGAGATGACGCTACTTGGGATAACGCTACTTGGGACAACGCTACTTGGGACAACGCTATTTGGGACAACGCTACTTGGGATAACGCTACTTGGGATGAAAGACGCTACTTGAGAGCCACTTGAGATGAAGATGTTACCTGGGATGAAAGACCCACATCCTCGAACAGATAGCCTGCGTTATCTTGTTGAGCACCGCACACCTGGTGTTGGCACAATAATTAGGTTCAAACCTCTGCCCTCTGTTTGGTTTTGTTTGCGTGTTTCCGTATCAGTCAAGATATAGGAAGACAAAGAGTGTTGCTCAAGCATGGTCGGGTAGATGCAGGATTTCTGCAAACTTCAGCGCTGAATTTGGACTCATTAAACTGATCCGAGAACACAGCTATCTCGCTTGGAGGCTCACTCCTGAATGATGTGTATATGTAGCTTGCCGCAATATGCAACGGGCCGTGACAGTAGTTGTCTTAAATGAACGCTCTACGATTAGTGGTATCCGTGTACAATGCTAGGGTATGTTATGGCTTGTCCCTACAAATGGCTGATACAAATGACTGATACAAATGACGCGATAGGCTCTCGTACAATTAGGTTCGCTTTCTCATCGGATGCTTGGATCTCTTGAACACAGGCGGACAAAGATATACTATCTTAGTGGAGGAAGATCCAGAAGACATCTCTGATGTTGTTGTTGCTGTTGTTAGTGATGCACACAACTACTGCTTTCACATAGCCCTTGTCGATCGGGATGTCGATGCTGGGGTGATGGTTTGTGCTCAGGCGGTGCTGTACCGGAGCACGGAAAATGACCCCTATCTGTTCTACGCTGTTTACGAATACGGTGCGCAGAAAGTTCACTTTTATCTCTGCGACCCTTGTCGTTAGGAATGCACGTTCGTGTCGGTGTACTCAAGAAACGGGCAAGAAAGTTATATCGCAAGAATGTTGCAGACTTGTGTAGCCTCCAATGTAGAGGTTTTGCGGTAGTGGAAGATAGATGGCGAGCATAAGATTTAAGTACACGACTGCGCCTGGAAACGAACGGCTTTCAGCGATGGTGATGATGATGATGATGATACGGTATGGATATGGACATGCACTTACACCTAATGGCAAGCTAGAAAGTACCTATACAAAACAATGACAATAGTGCCGGAGATTCTTCTAAGCAAGCATCTTTACCCATTGTTTCTGAGTAGCGATTTTCTCTACTCCGGCTTCTCTACTCCGGCTTCTCTACTCCAACCTTTCTACTTGTTACCTTTACTATTATTAGCTGCGCCTGGTCTCTACCTCTTGCACGGGGTTGTTCGCTATTAGCGCCTTGTCTGCTGCCCTCAGCCTAGAGGGCGACGACGCTCTGGTGAGCCGGCAAGCTTCTCAGGTCTCCTTGTTCTGTAAGGTCGCCGTTTTTGCGCGGTGTTTGAAAGCTTGTGAGGCAGGTCGTGTTGCTGGTCTCCCTGCTTGTTGTACACAGATCTGCGCTGGTTAGTCTGGACGCTGCTCTGCACGCACTTGTCTAGTAAAACTTACACGTATTTGAACTGCGTTTTACCGTGCCTACACGCTGAAGTTCCGGCTTGATGTGCTGGACAAGCTGTCTGATAGCTGCGCTAGCTCCTCTGCACCGACGCGTCTTTGCGACAGATGTGGTGATGCTAAGGGTAACGCTCGTCTGGTCTATTAAGCCCGGAAGGCCCTGTAGACTATGGAGCATTATCTAGCCGGCTATGCTTGTACAGCTAATTATGTCGAAGTAGGGACACGATTTTAGTAGTTCCCTAAGGGCTCGAAGATTGGGAGTGCCTCAGTAGACGCAGTGCGCTACTGCTTTCGAGGACGTACAGGCGAGGCTCATCGTCGTGTGTAATGTATGCGCTAAACAGAAGCAGCGGGGTGTCGAGCTGTGCAATAAAGCTTGATAATCCACGCTGCTAGTATTGCTTGCTGCGCATCTGTAGAGGTAGAGGGTGCAGGGTGCTCGGCTTGTACAGAACCAGTAATCGCAGCCGTACATTACTTGCACGTTTACTGCACGACATTGCGTTGGGTTTTACCCCGCGTCTGCTCCTGTCTCGCTTACCACGGGGTTGCTCCTAGTAAATTGTGTATGGCTGGCACAGCTAGTACATTTTGGTAAGTTTACTATCCTTTGCCAGCCGATGCGTTAGACAAGGCAATCAGCATAATAGGCCTATCCACCATATAAGGCAGAACGAAGGCCTGCAAGTAACGCGCTAACCTCTATGCTAGGGGCAGTAGGTAGTTGTCCGTCAAGCCTCGTCTCAAAATACTTGCTTATAGGCCGAACAACGGTTCCATGCGCCTACTCTTAGCCAGAGGCCCTACAATGGCTCCTAGACAACGCGCTGCACTTGCCGCTAACAGGATATATAGCCTACTGCTAAATGCTGTAATGTTTTGGGCCCTAGCTGTCTACAGCGCGAACTACTGCTCTAGATAAAGATCCCGCCGACCAAATATAAACATCCAAAGCAAGCACTTACTAAAAACAAACGTAGAATGCAGTACTCTGCTGTACTTACGTTGTCTCTTTTGCAGCTAGGCTTGTGCTAGGTCTCAGGTTTTGTATTGGAATACGAGTGTGCGACGGATGGGATCCTAAGTGTCGTGGTTAACGCAGGACAGGGACCTAATTACCCTAGCGTCGAGTTTTCCTTGCCGCTATTCTACAACTGCTCAGACGCAGAGAGTTGAAAACTAGCTTAGTTCTCATTAGATGAGTTATTAGTCTGTGTATCTTACTCTGGCTGACAACGAATAGGCCGTCTTTCTAGGGACAACGTTATACTAAGCGCAGTAAGCTCTTTTGTCGCCGTCAACACTGCTGACTAGAACGGCTTTATAGGAAGCGAACAAGCTCTGTAGCTTGCACGTTTCTTTCTGCTTGAGCTCGTCTGCTGTGTGGTGATCGTCTAGGGAGGCGTGGTAAGTCTGTTTGATAGCCATACTAATGCAACGGTGAGTGGGGATGGAGGCGCAGTGTAAGTAGAGAGTATATTCTGTGGTCGATAACCTATTCTAGCTGCAACGGCCTCCGGAACGCCCGTGGTGGGATGCGAGCTTGCTCTGCTTTTCGGCGCGGGAGAGGGGGCAACAAGCAACGATTTGACCGCCTTTTACTAAGATGCTCTTATCTTAAAGCAAAACCAAGCTTTTTGGATAGGTTAAAGGACTATCTTTCTATTTTATAATGTTCTTGCGCCTAAAGTACAGTCCCAATTGATATTAGTGTTAGGCTAAATGTTTTTGCGTTTTATTGAGCAGAGAAAGCGACGATGATGGTGTAGGTGACGTGCGTGGTGAAGCAGCCTGCCTGATAGTCAACAGGCTACCGTTACGATTGAGAGGAGCTTGGAGACGGTAGTATCTACTGTATGCTAGATGTTAGGCGCGGATGCGGTATGGCTGTACGAAGATTTAGGGCTTGCTACGGGTGTGCTTATCTTTTTGGTGGGACTGGGGGTTATATATTTGAGACTTGGGAGGAAAGGACGTTTTGGAATTGGGGAGGAGGACGCTGAAGTGTAAATTAATGGTTGCTAAGAGTTAATTGGGTTCTGCAACTTACTAACTTGAGGACGCTTCGAACTCTTTGGCTCGTACGGAGGCGGCTTATCTTTGACTGTAGTATTGCTCGCGGTATCCTTATCGCTTCCTGGGACTGTATCGAAGATGGATGCATTAAGGTGCGCGAGCCCTCTGTCCTTATAGAACCTAGCGACTGGAAACCTAGAGAGCGGATCTGGATGTGCGATGAACTGTCGAAAGATCGTGTGCAGTGGCTTATTTAGACACTGAAGTTTAAACAAAATGTAGAGCTATGTAGCCTTTGCGAAAGTTGCGAGCTGGTGAGTTGTTACGTTATGGTGGTCTTTGAGCGTGATGGAGCTAGAATGTGGACCCTAGATTGGGCAAGCGGCTCGAAGTCTTAGAGATAGTGTATAGAGTGGCGCGTTGGAGCGAGTTATGCGGGCGAGCCGTGACTGCGGCAAGTCGGTAGTGGCAGGCTGGAGGGAGCTAGGAACGAGGTTATCGGCGTTATACTGGAACACGATTGTCTTGGAGTCTTGGAGGTTAATCGAAAGGTACAATGTGGCTTGCGTGCGGGACTTGTTGAATCTGAACACTAGTAGCGAGTCTACCGGTGAGGCAGCATCTATTTCAGTAGATGCCAGCGCCGGGATGGTATTTCTGCCTAGTTTCGAAGTCCTCATCCCTCTACAGGTACGGGACTACTCATGTTGAAAGTTCCCTTCGCGGTCGTCAAGTGATGGTCGCAAAGGAACCTACACACCCGAGCTTTGGTAGCGTTCCGCGCTTAAGCAGCTCTGACTTTGCAATCCTCTTACCCTCGTTTGCGCTGCTGGTGCCTTATAGAGTCCGTCCCTTTAACGCGTAGTAACCGGAGCAAAAGCTGTGAAGCAGCGGCACACTATGCGGCTACACGTCGGAGGCCTTGCGAGATTCGCAAGGATAATAGACTGTTGCAGACAACGGGTAGGCAAAGAGGAGTCGTAAGGAAGCGAGCGGCGGCAGGTTGGCGCAGATGATGCGACGAGGTTGGGGTGATAGAGGTCGAGATGATGGAGGTCGAGATGATGGAGGTCGAGATGATGGAGGTCGAGGTGACGGACGAGATGCGATGCGCTGATTTAGCGTCCGCCAAGACCTGAACCCTCGTAGCGTGTATGATGAGCCATTCATCCACCCATTCCTCCATTTACTCTAATCCCTACTAGCCGCAATGTCCAATCGCCTATGTCAATAATGCGGACTTCTTGCACGTCTCGAAATGATCGCAACAAGGATACTAGCCTTACCCGAGGTTGAAGGAGAAGGCTAATCTCTAGATGTTGTACTATCCTCCGCTTGTTGGCAACATCTTTGTAGGACACGCCAGCAGCTTCAAACGCAAGGCGGATGAATTCGCTATGTCCAAGGATTGTAGGCTAATATATAAGCTCGTACGGTGGGTACGTACACGCTTTCTTGTTGGAAGACATTGTGAGCGTTCGAATAGTGGCTCTGTTGTGAGTGCTGAGGTCTGAGAGACGATGGAAGCTACGTGGAGAGTGCAGCGACTGGACGCAGGCTTGGAGCATTTAATTGCTTAAATACAGCTTTGAGAAGGAGGTAGGAGTGCCTATGGCTAGATACAAACGCTATAGCTTCTCGTTATTACCCGCATTCGGCGTTATTGTGGGGTTGCAAAGTAAGCTGCGAACGAAACGACTGTTACACGTTGCTGCTCTAGATACTCTGCATAATATGATTCTGGCTTTGACATGCGCTCACTCAGAGGGATACTAATTCTGGAGAGTTAGATAGTGTTGATGAACATTTGGTTTGCGGTTGGTTAGTCATAGACTGTTGTTGAAACACAAAGCTCGCTTTATGCGGGCTATTGAGCGGCACAGGCAAGCGTATCGCGTAGCTTGCGGGGTGTTAGGTAACACGCAGCTAGTACATCGCGCAGAGGATGAAAAAGACAAGTCTACGATTGGAAGGGCAGTATATAGATGGTAAAGACGCGAATCATCGTTTTATTGTCTTGTTGTACAAGCGACTCTGAACAGCAAAGCTATGAACCCTATTATTTAATGACAAGCCTTGAGAGAATAATCATCTGTTCGCGAACTTGCTTATTGAAATTTTAGCACAATACGTAACGTCCTTTAGATCGAAGCAGCGAACAAATTGAACCTTTGCTGGACTGATAATATAAGCCGTCGAGCTTGCCCTTCCGCCTCCCCCTTATAGCACCCCGTAGTCTGGTGGGCAACTACCTTGATATACCGCTGTCGTTGTCGATAGACGATTTTAGTTAGCCGCGAACGTCGAAAAGTATTTTTACTCTTGATAGGCTGAGTATTGCTGGCGCAGTGTACCCTTGGTTCCGCAGATCTGTTATAGTCCCTATAAGACTCCTAATTGCGCTGCGTCATCCTAGATGGCATAGTTGACGGTATAAGAATCTTTTCAAGGTCGACAAGGTTTATATGATGCTCTCCGTATGATTCTTGTCTTATTGGGCCCTTTGTACTAAATCTTTTAGAAGGAAGTTTTCTTTCGAGAGTCTGGATCATCTGCTTACCAAGTTCGGTTTGGGTTCTTGTAAAGATAGGTTATTGAGCATCGGTAATACTAGCTTATTTGGTTTAGTCTTGTAAAGACATGTCATTGAGCATTGGCAATATAACTACGCCCTTACATTTCGCTCGGGTAATATAGACAATACCGTCCTTATTGGGGGTATACTACAAATATGTGTACTAGCTTTGTGAAAGCCACGTCACGCTTTAGAAGAAAGTTTTCTTTTATAATGCGCACTTGTGGAGCCTAACTTACCTCTGATTTCTAGGATGTTGGCTAATTTTTGGAGAGACTAATGCACGTAATTGCGGTGCAGCTGTCGTGTTATCGAAAGGCTAATGCGTAATTTTCTTATAAGAGCACGTCCTTTGCAAGACGCTACATAAAATAACTACGCTGTCCTCCCTTAAACATGAGACCGAACATTATCTTTTTTAAAGTGTACTAGTCAAGACACTCATCCTACTGGCTATCTCTACTAGGGGCTCATCTCCTCTATAGATGCAAAAGATTGCTTTACTAGCTTCAATCTTCTATTATGAACTTCTTAGACCTGCAAGCGCTGTTCATCGACCTCGCAACGTCTCATCCCGCGCTGAATAGCTTGCCCTCCGCCATCATGGATGCAACTGTTCCTGGCTACAGTATCCTCTCCCACTTCATGTTTGGCCTGTTTGGCATTGACATTGGTCTTGTTGTCTCTGGCTGCCTAGTTGTCTTCGCACTATCCCGGGGAGGGAACTTCGTCTACAGCTGCGGATATGACTATTTCTTGGAGCACTTTATATCGTCGATCAAGATTAACGATGATGACGATCTCTACTATTAGATCTTGACCTGGATCTCAGAGCAACCAATGACCAAGATTAGCTGACGTCTGGAAGCCATTTCTTAAGATGCAGGCCACAACGATAATGGAGGATCAGCCCTATTAGATAATGCTGAAGGTTACTGCAGCTACGAAAAGAGGGCTAGAATTATTCCGCCTCGCTATCAGCCTAACTTCGGCTCCGATCGCTTCTAATACGACGGCCGTACTTTCTTTTTCTTACGCTAGCGGCTAGAAAGTAGTATTCCAGTGCATTTAGGCGGGGTAGAGCAATGCTTGGTGATCCGCTGTATTGGCTGCAGCACCCAACCTGTTAAGGACTTGTTGCTACATATCAAGAGCTGGAAACTCTTACGGGAGAACAAGATGACTAGCGTTTTCCGCCCTGCGCTGAAGGGGGAGTACTTACCCAACAGGTGGGCTTCACCGGTATGCCGTCCTATTAGGCCACTGGATACAGTCGATCTCGATAAAGAACAAAAAAATGCTGTTGTCACAGACATCGAAGAGTATTTGCACCCCGATACGCCGCGTTGGTATGCTGATCGCGGCATCCTACTTAGACGAGGATACCTATTTTACGGGCCCCCTGGTATAGGAAAATCTTCACTTAGTCTTGCGCTAGCTGGTGTATTCGGGCTTGGGGTTTATGTTGTCTCCCTCAATGAAGCTAGCCTTACCGAGACGGGCTTGAGTACCCTCTTCGCTAAATTACCTAAAAGCTGTATCATCCTCCTCGAAGATATCGACTCTATAGGTCTTCGTCGTAATGGGGGATACAGAATTCTCGCTACCTTAGCTGAGAAAGCGCCTAGTAGGAAGAGTGAGGGCACAAGTGAGGGTCTTATTAGCCTGAGTGGACTACTCAACGTCTTAGATGGACCTGCTGCGCACGAGGGCCGAATACTTATAATCTCTACAAACTGTCCTGAAAAGCTTGATCCTGCATTAATTCGGCTAGGTCGCGTGGATCTTCAGGTCTAGTTTACTCTTGCTACGCATGGCTAGATAAGAGACATCTTTACGCGGATGTACACCTCTGCTAATGAGAACATAAAAGAAATTAGCTAATTTCAGGCTCAAGAGCCCACTAAGATGCCTCTGGCAGAGATGGCTAGTCTATTTGCTGAACAATTGCCTGAAAACACGTTTTCTCTGGCTGAAATCCAGGGCTACTTGCTTATGAAGAAGACGGATCCGAGCGGCGCGCTGGAAGGGGTTGCGAGCTGGAGAGATGAGCTGGTCAAAGTCAAGGCGGACAAGGCGAAGGTACTTTCCTAGCGTAGAGAGACATTTACCTAATACTATTTAGATGTTAGCTTTTACTGGAAAGTCCGCGAAAAGCTGGCGTAAGCGTTAATAGCAAAAGTGTGGTAGTCAATAGTAAACATGGTAGTCGGAAGTAAGAGTATATTAACGACTAATTGTTTTCTGGGAAGAGTCTTCGTAAAGTTTTGGTGTTAGAGTGTGTTTAGTGTTAGGCATTGTTGATAAGAAGCAGTACGCGTTGTTTAGGATAAATTACAGCTCTATTATGTAGCTACAATCGTTCTAGAGAAGCTTACGAAGCTCAATTAAGGTAATTTAGCGCAATGTATGGGTAGATGAAAGACTTCCTAGCGCACTATTCTACTATGCATACTCTATCTCGTCCTCGTTGTCCCCTACCTCTTCTATCTGAGTTGGGGGTTCTGGCTTATTTGCCTTAGCACGGCAGCAGCAACGTGTCCTGCGATACAGTCATGTTGGGCAATGGCGGGTAGTCGTAGGAGGTCTTTCGGTGCGTTGAAGCATAGATCGTGTAGGAAGTGCTCGTTGCCAACCGTTGTCTACCGGCGATGAACTAAGCGGCAGTCCCGAAGAGTGCCTAGGTCAAGGTTGGAAAAGATGATGTGAAAGATCTCATTGGCGAGCTCGTTAATCTGGGGTGACATGTCGGATCGGAGGCTTTCAAGCGTTTACAGGTGTTCCTTTGAAGTTACAACTAAGAACGAGACTTTTTTGGCACAGAATTTCAGGAGCGACGTACGGCCAACTTATCCGGGACATTCTACAAATGTGTGCATTAGCTTTGTGGAAACCACGTCTAGCTTTTTGGAAACTACGTCACGCTTTGGAAAAATGATTCTTTTAAAATGCCGCTAACTTGGGTTAACTAGTAAAGCCATATGCAGAGCCCTGTCTGTTAGACAGAGTTACCTGTATGCACAAAAGCATTTGGGTGACGCTGACATCGATTGGGACTGTATGAAGGTGATTGAATAACTACACTACGATCTGATGACTCGGCCCAGGCTGTTGCTGCTGACTTTACTACGCACCTCTGGACTCTAGCAGATGCACTACATGATGGTGGCCCCTTACTGAAGCCGCCTGAACTGCGTTACTGTAGTGCTCTTCTTGCCTGTCGATATTTGCACCCTTATCGAGCAGCAACTCGACGACTTGCTCATGACCTCCGGCTGAAGCCGCCTAGAGTGCGTTGCTATATAGTCTGCACTGTGCGTTGATATCGGCGCCTCTTTCAAGCAGCAGCTCTACTACCTGCTTATGACCTCCGACAGAAGCTGCCTGAAGTGCGTTACCGTACAGCCTACCTACCGCATTGACATTGGCGCCCTCTTTAAGAAGCAGCTTAACTACGTGCTGGTGGCCTCTGGCCGAAGCTGCTTGGAGTGCATTGCTGTAGTATTCGCTTTGCACTCTCATGTTGGCGCCGTTGTTCAATAGTAGCATAACTATGTGCTCGTGACCTTTAGCTGAAGCTGCATTGAGTGCGCTGCCGTAGTATCCACCTTGCGAGTTGATGTCGGCCTAGTTGTCAAGGAGCAAGACTACTACGTCTTCATAGCCTCCCGTTGAAGCCGCTTGAAGTGTATCGTAGTATAGTCTGCCTTTTGCATTGACATCGGCGCCCTTGTCAAGGAGTAACATTACTACGCGCTTGTGGCCTCCGGCTGAAGCGGCTTGAAGCGCATTGCTATATTGTCCGCTTCGTGCGTTGACGTCCGCGCTATGGTTAAGCAGCACCTTTACTATTGAATCGAAGCCTCTAACTGAAGCAAGCTGGAGTGCGTTGCCGCGCTCTTCGGTACCCGCGTCGATGTTGGCACCTTTTTTGAGTAACAGCTTTACTATCTGCTCGTGTCCTCTAGCTGAAGCTGCCTGGAGTGCGCTGCCGTATGTCCCACTACTATGCGCATTGGCGTCGGTGCCCTTGTCGAGCAGTAGCTTTACTAGACGCTCGCGGCCTGCCTCCGAAGCCGCATAGAGTATCCGGCTGTTAATCCGGCTACCGACGATGGTGTCTGCATTGAGCAGTGACATTTGAATCTGAGAAAGCAAGGTTGCGTTGTGCGGGCCGTTTAGTATGGGCTCTCAAAAGTCTAGTAACTTCATCGTTCGACTGAGAAGATCGCTAGATGAGCGGTTATCTTTATAGGGGATCATTGGGTTGGATAGATGTGTTTGGTAGGTCATTGGAACGTGAATGCCATCGCCTTAAGCGACCTGCATTTGCCTCGCAGTGCTCAACACACTCTCCACACTTAGGAATAGCTACGACATTGCTGAGGGGTGCTTTGTCTGTGCCCTGGAGACTAGATACACTACTCGAGATAAGTGAAACCACTCGAGATGACCGAAGCCACTCGAGATGACTGAAACCACTCGAGATAGAGACATGGGTTGATATGCCACTTAAGATGCAAGGCCTACCCGCTATATAGTGGGCAGATGTCACGCGTCTTGGTAAGTCTGCTAGTCTAGAACAGGCTACAGTACTACGGTTCTATGCTCGAACCGAAATGGCCGAAGTCGCTATACTTAACTTTAATGGTTAGTGGGTAGGCTGTAGATCCTTGTAGCCAGGTTTCTACTTGCTTTTCACTGCAGTAAGCGCCCAACACATTTTCCTATTGCACCGTGAGCCGCTTTAGTGGTGCAATTACCGCGGACCCTCTTAGCAGCTTGACGATCCGCGTCCCTGCTCGACATCTACTATCGCATCATCTATGTTCACAGCCCGACATTATATGTTAAGGTATTTGCGAGTCAAGGAGGAATACTATTGGCTCTAGCGGTGCTATCAAAAAGTGCTGCTGACAATTAGTAGGAAACAGTGTGACAATCCTGGCTGCAAATCAACGCGACTATGTCGCAATGTAATCTACTGTGACAGCGTGCCTTGCATCTGCTCGTTTTATCGACATGGATTAGCGAGATTAGTGAGACAGCCCCGCTTATGTCCGTTAGCAGCGCTCTTGCAAGTATCGCTTGCCTCTGGTAGATCGAGCAGGGCTATTGGCTATGATTGGTTGGTATCTGACCGCCGTCAAGCTTTAGTTGAAGGCGCTGACGTTTGGCGATGCATCGTACAACTTGGCCGAGGCGAAAGGAAAGCGCAATTGTTTCTGGAATGATGCAGCTCCAAGATGTGGGTTAGTATGCTGTGCCGCAATGCTATGGGATTGAAATGCAGCACGCTGTCAGACGTGACTGTGAACGAGTAGACGATCGAAGACCTATTCTCATTAGCATCTTTGACTATTTTCTATTCAGCGATCCTTAGTTTATCATGGGTGGCATGCTACGGACAGCGGAGGAATGCGAAATTATTATATATTACAACTCTATTTGCTATTTCGATAAAGATGTGCGTAATGCACTACGATTAAAAGACTTCTGTCGAAGCATTGATGCCGTCAGGGCTAAACTGGGCGAGCTAAAGAAGGATTCGACGCTCTATGACAACTACCAGAAGGTTTGGCTCGAAGAGGGAGTAGTCCGCTTTATCGAGAAAATGCGAGAAGATGAGAGAAGATGAGAGAAGATGAGAAAGGGATATCTGAGATATAGAGTTACCAAGGTGAGGATGCTCTCTAGCGAAGAGTAGTCGTAGTTTGCTAACATAAGCTGTGAGGCTATGACTACTTTAACACCGGGGGATAGACACGAATAGGCAAGACAATAGATAGTCTAATCTAAAGTGAGCAAATTAATCTATGTCCGTTTGATCGGCTGAGCTAGAGACTAGAGCCGTCACTGCATCTATGAACGGTTGTGCGGTCGTGAGAGGCGACGCTGGGAGCACTAAGTCAGGAGCGCTCGGGTGGGAGAAGGCGATAGAGCTACTGAGGCATTGTGCTTCCTGCCATGGTGAAAACCAAGTGTCCGACCACGTATCCGTGTAAGTAGCTGGCTCGTCTCTGATGTTCGCATTGCTGCATGTATTAGCCAACGAGCATGGAAGCGACGACGGCGTTTTAGGGATGGGATTCCAGATTACGTCGCACGCTGATTCTGCAGGAAGCAGAGGTGACTCGTCCGAGCATACCGTGCTTTCCTGCTTGGCCGGTCAGCAATGCTTCCGCAAAGATAGAATTAACAAACCTTATGCGACCCCTTTCGTAGCAACTTCAGCACCTTTTCCCTTTCCTCGGTCTATTTTTGCTCCTTAACTATCTTATGTATGCCTTCCAATCCCTTAGCCTTGCTATATCTACTTTTTAAGGCATCTATAGTTGATTCCTTTGGTTGTGATGGGGTTTTCAGTTCCTTAACCCTTTTATCGTAGACGCTCTTAACATCCTCCTACGTACTAAACTTCAACTCCTTGATGATGAAGATCTGGATGAGGTCGTCGTGCCTTCTCCGCTCTGCCTCCTGATCGCGTTTACGCATATTGTCGAAAGGCTGCACAAGTAGTTAACGTCGAGCCGATGCCCAATATATACTATAGCAAGAGCAAACCGTTGTAGAACATGTTGTACTGTAGGCCGGTCGAGAGTGGTGGTGGAGAAGTCGGCCTGTCTTGGATCGACTTGTTACGTATCCGTTACTGGGATTACGAGGGAAGAGCATGAACGGACTGGTATCTAGTACCGTGCACGGCCGAACATGGTATAGGAATATGTCAGTCTGTATGGCGATGGCAAAGGTGGGTACTAGTCCGTACATGCATGTCTTTAACCGCGCGCTCGCAATAAACGCTAACGAGAACACTAGCGACAGCTAGAAGCTACTAATACCCTGGCCCGTTATGATGTTTTCTCCTACACGGCCAATCAAGAATTTTTGTCGATGGTTGGTTAGCTACTAGTCGTTAGATCGATGCACGCGAGCTCGTGCAACAAGGATATCCTATCTGCTAAGACTAGCTACTCAGGATGCGCAATTGCAGCGCACGGTCGAGACGGGTTATGTTTATGTTCCTGTAAGAGCACAATGTTCTTCGAAAGATATCTACTCTTCTCAACAAGGAGTGCTTCTGAACACTCATCCTCTACCTGAAGCGGATCGTGCGATGCACGCAGATGACGTAAAAGCACTCTGTATAGCATTCTACGGACGCGGCGTGTACGGCTAGCTAGATAGTGGTTGGTTTAAGGTTCTTACATGATGTCGCAGGCTATGCAGTATGGGTGCGCTTACCCTACAGGCACCATTTGCCGGCACTTCCTGGCTCGATGACAGATGACAGCCGGCAGACTGGAGCTCGCTTCCGACGCTAACTCCTACGCTACTTTAATTTCCGCGATCCTATTGATTTCCGTGCTTCGTATCAGCACGCATCGTACGCGTTATCACGAGTAGGTCGAGTATAACATACTGAGCGACCTCTAACCACAAATGCCCAGCCCTCAGTTACGAATAGCTTCGAGACCGAGCGGAATAGCCGTCATCGGCGAGGCAAGCCAGCCCCACAATTACACCAAAATGTTGAGCTCATCTGTCATCGCGAGATTACTGCCTGCAGCCTTGCGGCGCAGTATTTGGGATTGAGGTGCTTGGGGTGCTAGCGCGGCAGAATCGTGCGACTCGGATGAACGCCGCATTGGCGCATGTCTTTATTTCTCCGCGATGCGTACCTGTTTTCTTGGGCATAGTGGGTCACATATAGTTGGTAAGGGACAGCAATCGCATCTACTCGGCGGAAGCAGCGTCTGATACTGCATGCGCACAGCGTTGCAAGATTAACGAGCCCTCGCCGCTTCCAGATCCCTCCGCTTGCTCGAGACGCTAGGAGGAGTACAGGGCGAATGCCGACTACCGGGATGCAGGAAAGAGTGAATTGTCCGCCGGCCGAGCTTTGTCCAAAGTTCAGCAAGTCTAAGCAGAACAGCAGACGCTCTCGTCCTTGAAGTGCGTAACACGATAACAAAAGTGAAATGCTCTGAGACCGAACGATCGAATTCGGCAGTCGTGCAATTGAATCTTGCTGTTTCGTCAAAGTCTAAGCGTATGCAAAGGGTGCGTTTCGGGGTCTGCACTGATATTGCCATCAGACGCCGCCCATGCAACACAATTCACCGTCCGAATAGCATGTGAGGCTCGTGCGCCTAACCCATCCACCCATCGGAAGCGCAGAGGCTAGTTACGAAAGAACCTATGCAAGCACAAGGGTGCCACGGCTGATCCGAGAGCGCTCACATATTGTAATGCCATGCCGAGGTTCACTAACTCTACGAACAACTCTCCAGTAAGCTACTAACTCTTATTCGTGACGCCGGCAAATACCGAGAACAAATGAGCTAGCTCCAGAGCCTCCGCCAATAGACCGCTCTATGTCCCGGCCGACTGCTAACAAGTGCTGACAAACACAAGTTGGTACTGATTGTTCATAGGAATAAAACTACACGGGGTGAGACTACACGAGATGGCACTACACGGGGTGAAACTACACGAGATAGCACTACACGGGATGAGACCACACGGGATGAGGCTACATAGGATGAAACCATGAGGACGTGTAGGAAGCGGGACAAACCGGAATTTGGAATTGTCTCAGCAGTGTGGAATATCGCGTCACTTTAGTACAGTGTTGACTTCATATCACATACTGTGCAGTAGCATGATCCTAAAGGTAAGCTCGCAAAAAGCAGTATACAGTGTGACAACATAAGCTTCGGCTTCCGTGGGGTCTCGTTGTGGCAGCAAAGCTTCTATGTAAGCGGCAACGAAGGAGGCACGAAGATCACACAATAGGGATGCAGAGCACTACTATCTTACAGAATAATTGACGGTCTATACTAAAAGCAAATCGTCTCAACACAGCAAGTCCCTTCACTCCGCTACAGATTGCGCCCCCTAAATCGCCGACTCCTGCCTGAGGCTTTTTACAAGACACCCACTAATGCCTAGGCTGCACTTAAGCCGCAATTTTCTCGATCCTCTTGGGCTCCTCGGCGTTCTCGAGCTTCTCAGGCTCCTATACTTCAACCACCAGTGTTTCTCTTTCTACTTTGTGGAATTTGTGAGATCAGGCTCGTTCTTGGGCGGAGCAGCATCTTCGAGCAAATTACCATTGCTGTCCAGCACCATGCCCTTACGCTGCAGCATCTCCCGAACTGCAGGCACCAACTCTTTGAAGCTACCTACACGGGGAATATTGTAGCGGTTGCAAACTATATCGACGTTTCCACTGCGCCAGTACCGCTCGCCGCAGCAGACGATGATCTTGCCGGACTACGCCCACAAGCCCAGCTCCAGCAGCGTGACGGGGCTCAGGGTGTCGACGTCAAAGAAGAAGCAGATGATAGTCGCCTTGTGCAGAGCATCCAGCTCCCACTTGACCTGGCGCGCAAACTCGGCGTCTTTGGCCTTGGTGTCGACGTTTGGGTTCCAGTAGCCACGGCGGGGATTGGTGATAGTAAGGGGCAAGTCACAGAGATGGTCAACTAGACGTTGCTGCCATTGCACTGCGGCGCCCATTTCGATACTGCCGGCAGTAAAGAGAGAAAACTTGTTGTAGATAGGGGCCTTTGGCGGCAAGCAATGTTGGAAGCTGGGATGTTGCTTCAGTGGAGGCGATGGAGCCGGAATCAGCTGGTTGGACTTGTCTATCACGACATTATTGAGGCCGCCGGTTTTCTTTTCCAGCGTATTTTGCTTGCACCGAGGGAGGCTGTATCACCGACCTATAAGCTAGAGCGTGGTCTTCGTGGATTAGATACATACCTATGTGATTCTGTTCATAAACATCTGGCAGTTTCCTGGCTATCGTTGCAGTAAAGAATCGTTGATATGCTTGGAGTTAAGGAGAGGCTTGTCAGATGCACCTCGTTGGTAATAGCACTCTAGTGGAAGGCCTTCTTTAGCGTCCGAACGTCAACGTTGATACCTAGCTTATAAGCAACCTATCTCCACAGCTTTAGCCGCGGCTCACGAGAGGAGGTCGCAGCTGTCGATGTAAAGGTCACGCACAGCTGGGAGGGCGCGCTCGCTACAGATATTGCTTGAAGTCGTCAAGGCGCTCAGTCTGTAAGTCTAGCATATAATATGCATCCAGATCATCATTGCAGAGCTTTCAGCTTAGCCACCGAGCTCCAAAGAATGAAAATGATCGCCACCGCAGGCATAAAAGGAACAGAAGCATTCTGGAAGTCATTGGGATGCATAAACAGCTACCGGCCTATATGACCAAGCCATGGAGACCGGGGTCAGCGACGCATATAGAAAATAACGCCAAGAAAGTACGACTATGACATGATAAGAAGAATGATACAGCCGGTAGGCGGCATAGATGAGGAGATAGGTGCGGCAGCTGTGTGACCAGTTACTCAACAGGCTCGTACTGCACATATAGGGCTCAACACAATCTCAACAGTATATGCCGCCGAGCTGCAAAGAATAAGCCTAACACTGCAGACAGAGCGTGAGTGTGTAGCGCGAGGCAGTCGGTGTCGAAACATAGCCGTTTGTACAGACAATCAGGCGGCTATCTGGTCCATATTCAAAGCGGAAGGAAGGTCCAGAGCTTATATCCTCAAGGACATCGCAGGACAAGTCCAGGAGCTCCAGGACATGGAACGATCAGCGACAGTCAAATGGATACCGGCTCATGTTGGAATCCTGGAAAACGAAGCCGCAGACAAGGCTGCCAAGGAGGCACTGGGTGGAGGGAGAACCACCACCTCCAAAGTTATACATACTCAAGTCCACACTCAAGGGGTGGTGCAAGACACAGGCGAAGCGAGCACGGACAGCTAAGTGGGGATTAGAAACTAAGGGCAGGGCAACGTACAGACACACACCGCAGTCTAACAAGAAAATACTCAAGTTTCATGAAGGTCTCAGCAAGCAAAAAAAAACGCTCTGCTAGTACAGCTACGGACAGAGAAAATCGGGTTCAACGACTTCCTCTTCAACCGAAGAGTGCAAGGAGCCACCAGCCCGCGATGCAAGTGTGGAAAGAGGCGACAGACCGTCGCTCACATCCTCCGCTGCAGGACTTGAAGGACCTCCGTAACCAGGTATTGGGCAACCTCACTAGACGATACAACCTCCAGGCCATCCTGAACAAGCCACAGCTAGCCGCCAAAGTAAAGCAGACGCAGATCCTTGGGCAAGTGGAGATCAGAGACGCATAGACGACAGCTGAGTGCTGGGGGGAGATTGAAGGTATCGCAAAACACGAAGCAAGCGCTTCTCCGAACCTAGAAGCAAGACATTCAATTAGTAGGACTAGTATCTAGATGAGGTGAGAACCAAAATGTAGATAGTGGTTGAAGGGAAACGGCAGACCCCTAGGGACAGATGGTTCTTGTTTACAGGAATAAAGTAGGGCGGCGCGGAACAACGTATTCGCGTGGCGTGGGCTGTCCGCCAAGCCTCCTAGCCCGGCATAGCTGCGGAAATCGTGGCTGAAACCGAATAGGATTGAATGAATCAATGAATCAATGAATCAATGATACTGTACAAATGATCCTCGTATTGCCGCCATAAGGCGGAGGGGTGACTATAGGCGTGGTGGGCTAGAGGGTCAGATGCTACAATATTATAGTTGTATTGAGTCATATGAGCCTAACGACGGATAGGTAGTAGAGAAGTCCTGCTACGTTGTGAAATGAGGCCCTCCGCAAATGAGGCGCGAAGGCGACAACGAGCTGGTAATTTCCAGTGGTGGGCGGCTATGCGGTAGAGAATGATCCTCTGCACGTAATCCAAGCGACGCAATACTAATATCCAGATGTAGCGATGCGATGCTGTTTTGGTAGGGTGCACGAAATCGGTCCATCGCGTATCTCCCGGCCGTCTTCAACGCATCATTTGTACAGTTGAAAGTCCATCGATGTCTTGTGCAGCGTATAGAAGGCAACGCTGGCATTTGTCAATGAGCTACTCCATGTGTGTCGAGGGCATGTCTCTTGAAGTGCAGGATCCCATCTAGCATGACCCCTCGGCACATGGGATGGCGGCACAAAAACGCTGCCTGGAATTCAGGGTCCTTAAAATGCGCATTTATATGTTTGTTGAGGACATCTTTCCGCGGCCAGGGGCGAAGCCTCCATTCATGCGAGGGCCCATCAATGCCTATGCAAATAAGGCAGACCGGATAAGGAAACACCTTCGGATACAGTTCTTCCTGGACCTCTTCGCATGCGGCCAGGGTGGACCCTTGATCGCGCGCGTGCAGCGAAAACGCAGGGCTAGACTGGTTTCGCTTGCTCGGAGAACGGGTCTGGTTGCGTAGAGGTACGACGATGTTCATCTTTCGCTTGACTGCCTTGGGCCGCCGCGTTTCTTGTTTGCGGCCTAGCTTAACCAAGACACGCACAAACTGTACGCGCATCTTCTCGTCCTGGAAGGGTTGGAAGAGCATGTTGGCAGCGGTGGCGCGCTCTTTAAGCTCGAAATCGACAGCCGGTAGCGTTAGAACGTCCGTGGCGGCCTTTCCACTGAGTTGCTTGGCTATCTCGATCCCATCGATCGTATCATGGAAATGGCGAATGGCCGCAGTCAACCGATTCCTGTGTAGTTTCTGGTAGGTACTGCTTATCTTTCTGTTCGTATCTATGTATTTCTTGTAGAGATCCGTCCCCTTAGCCGTCGCAAGCGGATAGTAGTCTTGCGCGTACAGTTCTTCTTTGTACCTCGTTCGTTCTGCGCGAAGAGCTACTATGTCGGGATGGTTCCGTACCTCATCCAGCTGTTTGTCGTTCAGCTCCTTGGGTGCACGTCGATCCCGTGATATGCTCATGCTAGCGACGGATTGAATTAGCTGCTCTTCTGAGGGGGTTCCGAAATAGATGTACTGGTAGTCACGGGCGATATGTGTTGGCGTATAGTAACGCTCGTATACGACACTACTATGGCCCATCGTCTGGTTCCGTTCGGCCGAGTTAAGCGCGTCTGGTGATTGGTATTAGCGCTTGCCGTCTATGACAAATCGTGGGGGGAGAATGGACATACTATTGATGTTCCTACTGGACGCTCTTCGTATCTGGTACAAATTCACCGGGAATTCAAAGCCCGCCTTACGCCCCAGGCGCTTGAATATGTCGCGATACTTTGCGTAAGGGAAGGGTGTTTCTTTCTGGATGCGCGCACCTCCCACTGTATGTTTAACGTCGACAAAGAATGGCCGATGCAGCACCTCTTGTTTCTATCGGAAGCGAAGCATTCTGCGGTCCATCGGGACGGTCAAATTGAACATCTGCTGGACATCGGAAAAGTCGTCCTGGAAGGCATCGTGGTAGAAACCAAGTACTAAAAAGAGTGAGACGATGCAGAACGCAGGGAGCCCTTCAAGACGAAAAGTGAACTTTTTCCTAGATTATTACATTAGCCGTTGTGCTCTCACTATTCACAAGAGCCGGTCAACGTACGGTTTCCTACTTGTACCTTGGTTCTTAACCTTCTCAAGGTTGACGTTCACCAAAATGGTACTACGCGCTGGGTCCTCGAGGCTGCGAACCTTCATAATCTCAATATCTTTGAATGTAAGTGCTATAAGAGCCCCAGGCCTCGTGCCGGTCGCCGCGGACACAAGGAGGAGGAGTGTAATAATGATTCGGACCAGACCATGCAGCGGTTTCTTGTCGTCAATCCAGAATGCGTGGAGGATGGCGTAGAGGTCCTTAACGTACATAGCATGCTTTACATTCTCAGATGTATCGAGCCCTAATGTGGGAATCCACTGACGCAACATCAGTAATCCGCCACGTAGGAGAGGAGTGGTGGAGTTATACGTCACAGATGTCATCCAGAATTTCAGCATCCATACGGTGGCCAGCGAGGTCCCGGTAGTACATGGAGATCCTCTTCCAGTAACTTCTCATTGAGCTTTCCTTTTTGGCGCGGGAGTGTTTCTTTCGCCAACGCAGATAGGCTTTGAATTTGTCATGTTCACAGGCAAGTAACAAAGCTTTTGGTGACTTCTTCGTCTCGATTTTGATTATCCGGCTATATCTGACCGTGGTCTTGCAGTTAGCAGGGATTTCAAGGTGCGAGTCCCTAGGCAGGCCAGCTTACCTCCTCCACAACCTGGCTTCACTCTTCCATAACTTTGTGGTTTGTGGTTTGTGTCTAGGTTTTGCCCGCCCCTAAGCCTTGCACTCAGCGATGTCCCTCATGATTTCCTCGCCCTCTGTGTCTAGCTCCCCATCCGAAATCGCTTCTTGGAGCTTATCGTCGGCATCTTCAAACGCATCTAGTTCCGATCTAGAGTCCACTTCCGTGTCTGGATCAGAGTAGTCCGAGGGCGAGCTAGAGTTGTCCTCTCCATACGACTCCACTTCCCCCCCGTGTAAATCCGGGGTTGAGGGTAGCCTAGATAGACGCGATAGGTACGAATCTCGGACGCGAGCGTCATTCTGGAAGCAGGAGGAGCCGGAACTAGTACCGACGCTGCTTAGATTCCTATGAGCGGAGCGCATCAGCCCAGCTAGAACAACAGACGCGCCTGCGGTACAGGAAAGTGGGAGGGAGAGAGGGAGGTAGAAGCAAGCGAAGTGGTATATGAGCAAAGCGTGGGTATGCCATCACTTTAAGTAGGCGCGCACCGTCAGGCGGGCAGAAGAGGTAGGTCATCACTACGTCGCTGACAAGAAAATAGAAAGGTAGAAGTGAGAGAGGGTGGACAGTGAGCAGGGTAAAGCAGAGGAGAGGTGAAGGGAACGAGGCTCTTTGAAACCCATGGCAAGCGCACTCGCTAGACAGGGGCTCTTATAAAAGCGGCGCTGTAGGAGGCGTTAAGCGAGGTAGAAATGCCTCCAAAAGCGGCGGCCAAAACCTACCGAAAATAGACGTATTTCTACTATTACATAGATATAGATAGGTATTTTATTCCTATTAAATATATATAGTTAATTATTAATTTTAATAGTAAGCTAGATTAGTTCTTAGAGTATTTCTAGTATATCTATTAAGATAAGAGCTTATTAGAGTATAGGTTTAAGACCTTTATAGTATTAGTCTCTTAAGACTTTATTACCCTAGTTTAGCTTTATTATAAGTTATTTAAACTCTAAAGTATAATAGGCTATAGACTTAGTCTACCTAAGCCTTTAGAGTTTAGCCTTTACTACTCTCTTTATATCTATATTTCTAAACGTAAGGCTTATTTATTATTTAAAGTAATTATAGCTACTAAAAATCTATTATATTTTAATACTTTGTTATTCTTTAGGGCCTAGGCTCTCTTCTAGATATATTTTAAACTAGTCTATTACCTTTCCTATTAAGTAGGCTATAATAAAGGATACCTTTTAACTTTTATCCTAGATTTAGCTAGAGTTAAGGGTTATATAGATTAATATATTAGCTAGGAATCTTTTAAGCTTGTTATAGGTACTATTAAACTTCTCTAGTATTTTTAGTTTAAGTAGTTTGTTTTTTATATTATTAATCTAATTTATAAGCTAGGTAATCTACTATACTATATATTATAGTAGTTCTTAGTCCTTACCTTAAGTCCTAAAGATTTCTTTAATCTAGATATTATTTGTTGTAATTATCTATATACTTAAAGATTACGCATAGGTTGTTATTATTACTATTAACCTTAATAGTTAAAGTATAAGGTAGATTGCTTAACTAGATAAAGGGCCTTAGGTGTTTAGGTATAGTAGCGATTTAATAACTAGGAGTATAGGGGGTAATAGCTAAGCGTTACTAAGGGACTTAAGGGTTAAAGGGATTATAGGTATACAAGTAAAGGTAGTAGGTCTAAGGTAAGACTTAAGCTTAACTATAAGGCTTTAAGCTTTATAAAGCCTCCTTCCTATATACTAAGTTAATTTAGTAATTTGTATTGCTAAGTATTGCAAATTAACGAATTAGTTACGTGTGTTTACTAGGCTCTATCCTCTAATTAGTAGTCTTTATTATTAGCTATATTAGAGTAGTAGTTAAGTATTAGTGTTGTAGGCTTAATTAGCTATAGTCGTTGTATAGGGTTAGTACCCGTAACATAGAGATTACCCTATAGAAGATAACGTTTAGTATTAAAATACTATCTAATATATATACTATTACTTATAGATATGCACCTAACTATATCTATATAACTACGTAGTAGTAATACTAGAATTATAGTACTACTACTATCTTTTAAAATGTCCCTAGAGTATACGTCTATATAACTATTTTCTTGCTTTACTATTAGGCTAGTGTAATTAGCATAGTTAAAACTTATCCTATTACTAAGGGCGTACTTTATATCTGTAGACGTACAAGATAGTATCGTAGCATAGTACGTTTCTGCAAACTCCTATACTTAACATATTCTCTAGTATTAAATGCACATGTACTTATTGTTAAGTTGTAGTTAATATTGTTAACTTGCATTGCAACACTACCTACGCACAACACTACCTATGCACAATACTGCCTACGCATGTAACGTTAAGATAGGTAAGCTCAAGTTAACTTAGATGCTACTAGATATTACAGCTTATTAAAGCTAGCTTAGTATTGGATTGCTAGTAGAGTTACCTATATCGGCGCTCGGATCACTCGGACCGCGCCAGCTAGGCGAGCCAATTAGTAGGTCCGGAGGGCTCGGCACACAGCCAGTTACCCCCCCACTATACTCTACTATACTCGTCTAATTCGTCTAATTCGAGTCTCCATCTCGGCACCACTCAGCCAGTTCCATCAATTCGGCACTCAGCCAGTTCTATCGATTCGGCACTCACGCACAACACTGCCTACGCACGCGCAGTACAGTTGTTAGATTGGATTACTAATCTATTAGAAATCAAATACTAAGCTAGCTGTAAGAAACCTAATAGCCAGCAGAATCTAAGTGAGCTCACCCATTAACGTCACCCATATCGGTGCTCGGATCGCTCGGACCGCGACTAGCTAGGCGAGCCAATCGGTGGGTTCGGAGGGATCGGCACACAGACAGTTCCCCCCACTATACTCCACTATACTCGTCTAATTCGAGTCTCCATCTCGGCACCACTCAGGCAGTTCCATCAATTCAGCACTCAGCCAGTTCTATGGCACTCAGCCAGTTCTATCAACCCGGCACTCAGTCAGCTCCATTACACTCAGTACTCAGTCAGTTCCATTAAACTCGTCGACTCGAGCCTCCATTAACTCGGCACTTAGCCAGTTCCATCACACTCGTCGACTCGAGCCTCCATCATACTCGTCCAGCTCGAGTCTCCATCAGTTCGGCACTCAGTCAGTTCTATCAAACTCGGCACTCAGCCAGTTCCATCGACTCAGCATTCAGCCAGTTTTATCGAACTCGTCGACTCGAGCCTCTATCGACTCGGCACTCAGCCAGTCCATCAAACTCGGCACTTAGCTAGTTCCATCACACTCGTCGACTCGAGCCTCCATCAAACTCGGCACTGCCAGTCGACGTACGCAAAGCTTCGCGCCCGCTTAAAGGATGCTCAAAAAAAAGCGAGCAGCAGGTATTCAGCCAGTTCCATCAGCTCGGCGCTCAGCCAGCTCCATCAAACTTGGCACTCAGCTAGTTCCATCAAACTCGGCACTCAGCCAGCTCCATCAAACTCGGCACTCAGCCAGCTCCATCAAACTTGGCACTCAGCTAGTTCCGTCATATTCGTCGACTCGAGCCTCCATCAATGAGGTGACGTTGATAAGATAGCGTTGATGAGATGATGTTGATAAGGTAACGTTGACGGCGATCTAGATGGCGATAGCAATGCAACTCGGCACTCAGTTAGTTCCATAAAACTCGTCGACTCGAGCCTCTATCATACTCGTCGACTCGAGCCTCTATCATACTCGTCGACTCGAGCCTCCATCAAACTCGGCACTCGGCCAGTTCCATCGACTCGGCATTCAGCCAGTTCCATCGAACCCGTCAGCTCGAGCCTCCATCAATAAGGTGACGTTGATGAGATGACATTGATGAGGTAACGTTGACGGCAACCTAGATGGCGATGGCGATGGCAATGCAACTTGGCACTCGGTCAGTTCCATCATCTCAGCACTCAGCTAGTTCCATCATACTCGTCAGCTCGAGTCTCCATTAGTTCGGCACTCAGCCAGCCCCACCAAACCCGCCAGCTCGAGCCTCCATTAACTCGGCACTCAGCCAGTTCCATCAAAGCTCAAGCCTCCATCAATGAGGTGACGTTGATGAATGGCGTTGATGAGATGACGTTGATAGGTAACGTTGATGGCGATCCAGATGGCGATGCAACTCAGCACTCAGTCAGTTCTATTAATTCGGCACTCAGCCAGCTCCATCGAACTTGGCACTCAGTTAGTTCCATAAAACTCGTCGACTCGAGCCTCCATCATACTCGTCGACTCGAGCCTCCATCAAACTCGGCACTCGGCCAGTTCCATCAAACTTGGCACTCAGCTAGTTCCGTCATACTCGTCGACTCGAACCTCCATCATACTCGTCGACTCGAACCTCCATCATACTCGTCGACTCGAGCCTCCACCATACTCGTCGACTCGAGCCTCTATCAAACTCGGTACTCGGCTAGTACCATTAACTCGTCAACACGAGCAATGTATTAGGTCAGTCAAGTATATCAATCAATCTTTTACTACGTTCTTGTACCGCTGACTCCAAACCGTGCACACGCAATGAATGTCGGGGTTGATCCCGCCCGCAGCAGCCAATCCCACCCGCGGCAGCCCGCCCACCCGCAGCACGACCAAACCAAGCCCAACACGATGCAAACTCAATAAAAAGGGCGAAAAACAACAACAACAACAACAACAGGACTCTGGATTACTTTCAAACGCGCGGCTAGGATTGAAGCTGCTAGCCCTACCCGCCCGCAGCATCTCGCCCGCAGCATCTCGCCCGCAGCATCTCGCCCGCAGCACGACGCCCGCAGCAGCACGACCAAACCCGCCCACAGCACGACCAACCCAGCAGCCAAGCCCACGGCTGCTAATAAAAATGGCGAAAAACAACAACAACAACAACAACAACAGGACTCTGGATTGGCTACAATGTAGTTGCGCAGGCACGCAGGATAGAAGCTGGCGGGGTACAAGCCGGCGCGACGCCGCGACGCCCCCACCCCACGCTCAGCAGCGACCGGGTAGCCAGCGCAACGCCCGCCAGCCTGGCTCCACCTACGCGCCACCAATATTTCAGGCCAAACAGCCACAGGCCAAAAGCGCGCAGCCAAACAAGACTCTAGATTGTACTTGCACACGCACGTTTGAAGGATCAAAGGATTGAAGCCGGCAGCCCTACCTACAGTCTCGCACGCATGGGCGCAACGCAAACGCACGGGCGCCACGTAGTCTCCCTGCGTCTATTATTAGCAACTATTGCCAGGTGGGTGGTGCTGGGTGGAGTGGAGCGCGGACGCTGGGTTTGCCGAGACCTAAAAACGTGGTGCGTACGCTAGGCCTAAACAGATCATCGAACGGAACGTGTTCCACTCGTTCGTCATATCGGGTTTAGCTTGCCAAATCCTTCCAGACCACCTGCTCCGGCGGGGCAGTGACGCCGATGCAGCCATCTCTACGACAACATCTCGTCACCCGACTGCAATGAAAGTGCATCCCCGCCCAAAGCGCGGCTGTTGCTTTTTCCTGCAGAAATCCTGCAATCAGAGTGCGCCTATCACCATTACCAATGAGGAATTCACGCCATACGATCAAGCCAGGGGGGCCACGGGCTTTGTGATAGCTGCAGCCATAGAGTGTAAGAAAAGAAGTCGTAAGTTTCTGGGACTGGATATATATATCCTGAGAACCGCAAGGCTGAATATTGCTATGCACTGCTCTTGATTGCTAACCGCTGCAATTGCGGTCCACTTACTAACTAGTCGGTTCCCTTGGCGTTCAATGCTTGCAGCAGGGCTCAAGAAAATTCCGCCAGGGGTCGTTGCCCCTCCTCCATCACCAGTGGTATAGCTTCCTTACCATCTTCTAGACTGCACATCTAACGACACCAGCTACGATCCAAAGAAATAGAGCCAATGTCTGATCTGGAAAGAAATGTAGGAACGCTGTGCAATTCTGGCAGTAACAAATCGATGCTCTGCGACATAGAAAGACAGGCCAATAGCAAGGTTCAAGGTACGTCGTATTGCACTAGTAACTTGAAGTGCAAACAGCCAACCCAAGAATGCAGTCTCTCATCTTAGCATATGGCTGAGCAGCCACCCCACCACATGTCTCGTCCGTGTGGTCGCTGTAGAGCATTAGTTGAGAGAGGAGGTAATTATAGGATTAGGTGGTACCTAGACGGCGTCTCAGTTGTCTTTGTACAACAGCCTAGAGCTCAACTCGATTGGCCTCGAGCTGTCTTTGTTGAAGGGCCATGTCGGATTGAATCTGCCAGATTCTCAATTTAGTCCTTATTGTTTCAGCGCGTTTGTCCAGCCCTTCATTTGTCATCGCTATCGAAAACTCGATCCAAAGGCTGAGGTCAGCGTTCTTTCTTGAGATTGACACTCGTGTGAAGGTTTCGGTGGGACGGTATAGAACGCATGTATGCTTTTGAGTCTCCTGACAGCCTGCATGGGACGCATTGTATATAAAGAGAGCTCATAGCTATCTAAAGCTTAGATTGAATGCCCCGTCATATTCTTCCCGATGTCTCAGGATTCGCGTAATGCAGAAATGACTTCTTGTCCAATCGAGATTCCGTCAGGCAAAAGTCCGGTAAAGGTGCAGCATTGGGCTTGCCAGACCTCGATATTTGGCAGCGGCCCGCCAAAGTCATTGTCTGGCTCAACGCACACAGAGTCAAAACCCCAGGATCCAGCAACGACTTCGAGTAAATCTTTTTCAACCTGGGCTAACCAAGCGGACCCCTTTCCTTTCAGTGATGCGGATCTTTGTGGCAGTAATGACAATGAGGTACCATTCCTAGAGACGGCACCACCACCACCAAACCCGCGATTGCCAGTAATGCCTCTTTGGAGAATTGACCAACGGAAACTGTCACAACGGACAACCCTTGCGGCGGGACAAAAAAGAAAAGCAAAGAAGCCTCTATCTAGGATCAAGGAAGAGGAGGATTCGGAAGTTAAGGAGTGAAGTACATATATCTCTACTCCCTCACAATTTCTGTCCATACCCGCTCACGATTTCTGCTTAGCTCACTCTAATCTCTCTTCTTCTACCTCGCGCTCCCACAACCTACTCTCGGATTATTGCGACACCCAATCATAGCAGAGGAAGGACCGCCAACGGCCCATGCTCAAAGGGGTGACGAGGACAGAGACAGCGGTATTGGCGGCATTGATTCGTCTTCGGAAAGCGACAACACCTCCGTGCTATCTGATACCAAAGAATACGTCCAGGAGAACGATAGGCTCTATCACGCCGACTGGATTGATGGCCAATATATGCTTCCGAAAGACGAACGGGAACAGCAAAGATTGAATTCTCAGCACGACCTCTTGTTCGACGCCAACAGGCTGCACAAAGCGCCCCTCCAAGGGCCGCTCAACGTGCTTGACGTCGGAACCGGCAATGGAAGATGGGCGATGGCGTTTGCAGAAGCATATCCTAACGCGGTGGTGACCGCAGTGGATATCTCTCCCGGTGTGATGCCAGGACGGACGCCACGTAACTGCACATTCCTCGTTGACGACGCTGAGAACAATTTAGGAATGGGAAACGAGGAGTTCGATTACGTTCATGTACGTCTTCTCCACGGATTTCGCCACTCAACTCGTTCCATTAGACATGTTTGGGAAGCTCTTTTACCTGGAGGCTATGTTGAGATCACGGAATTTGAATTTCCTTTGCGATTCCACGACCCAGAAAAAGCAAGGAGCTCAGCACTCATGACCTGGTCAGCAAACATAATAGAAGGGGCTTCAAAACTGGGCATTGATCTTACTATTGCGGACAAGATCTCTACACTACTCAAGGACCGAGGGTTTGAGGATATCGAAGAGAACACCTGTGCTTGGCCTATCGGCGCATGGCCAAAGAAGAGGGAAAGAAAGGTATTGGGCATCCGTCTACAGGAGTTTTGGTTGGAAACTCTAGCAGCTTTTGCTTGGAGACCACTTCGCAAGATGAACTGGCACAAGGAGGAGACCCTGTGTTTGCTGGCCAAGATGCGAACCGAAATTTACAGTCAAGAGATGCGAGTATCCATGCATATGCGCACTTTCTGGGCTAAAAAGCCATAGTTCGCTTGGTCCGGTATGCTCGCTGCACAAACTGTGGAGAACATGATTTACGTGAATACCGACTCATCAGACCACCATGTTAGCCAATTGGAGAATGTTTCCTTCGCTAGCTTTCTTTCATCATTACTAGACCTTG
Organism: Ophiosphaerella narmari; assembly: GCA_028456235.1. Lineage (NCBI taxonomy): Eukaryota > Fungi > Ascomycota > Dothideomycetes > Pleosporales > Phaeosphaeriaceae > Ophiosphaerella > Ophiosphaerella narmari. Next base: position 8,726 of record JALNQA010000110.1, on the reverse strand, counting down.
TGACTTCAACAAAACAAGTAGCTCACAACAGGAAGCATAAGAGAACTAGGATGGGAGGTGTAGGCAGCGGAAGCTGTTGAACGATCTTCCATTTCCGAGGCCAATATGGAGAACACTGGCCACGAACGGTTCACTCTCATTGCGTTTGGGCACACTCTGCCATGCCCACAATTCAAGTCTTTCACAGTAAGATCAAATTCTTTTGCTTAGCCAATGCTGATGCGCTATAGGAGCTGGATATCTTCATCTCATCAGAACTGAGAGATCGAAAATTGGACCGACACGCCTTGGAGATCACTAAGTCGGGAGACTTCACTCTCACAACGAAGAAAGCGTGTGTTGTGAACGAAGAAGTATTAAATCAAGTAACTCCTGGCCAGATTGTGGCACTAGAGCACCATTCAAGCGAGCAGCATCTTTTGCCATTGAAAAATATCATCCCAGTGATCAACAGGAGGAAAATTGTGATATTTGGTGATTCGATCATCGAACTATACTCAGCAGGTTTACAAGTTTGATCTGTGTGCCGCGATAATGGGTGCAACCAAGGGCGGCGATCGCGACAAGTTTTATGCTGAGGATGATGGTGAGTGACAGGCACCAGGAGCGTTGCCAAATTGATTGACTTCTCTAGATATTCACTTCAGTGAGATTGGGAATGGGCTTCTTGCTGACGGAGTGATGGAGACACTCCGAACGGCTTATATGGGGGTATAGCAGATATCATGAATCACTCTCTGCCACACTTATGAGCGAATGACGACTGCAGTTAGAACACCTCATGCATGCATGTGCAGAAGTTGTATCAGGTGAGAATTGCGCAAACAACTTGCATAAGAAAAGAAAAGCCAGCTCAATGCATTATTCGAAGCTCTGCAGCAGACCATGACGTGCTGAGTGGGGTGTGGAGGGTGATCACTATATTTATACCAGTTGGCGGAAGCTTGATCAATCAAAGCACTGCTTCCATCTCATCACATCTATAGGACCAAAGCTAGTAGCGCCCACCGTATGTCCAGCATGCATGCAGGCCGTGAAGGCTTCCAGGATTATGCTTTTGCAACTTGACCCATTCGGGCCTTGGAGCATGCAATATCAACAATGAAACATCTGCACAAGGGGGATGCCGCTGTTGCTTCTGCAGACACGCTCCAGTGCTAGGATGTGTGGATCGAGGGAGCAGTACGGCATGGCGTTGAGACAAGAGACGAGAAGAGGCGTATAAAGTCAACGATCAAACTGAGTTCTTCGTGTTTCATCTCACAATTACTCCTCTGTCTACACATCCTGCAAAGATCAACCGCCCGTAACACATCTTTTGGCTTCGTCAAGCTCGTCGTCCGTCATCCCCATTACCGACATATTTCTCCAGCAGCAGGGCTCTCACCATAAAGAGCCGATCTACAGTAACCTCCGTTTTCTATACCAAGACAGCTCGAACCAGTTGCCCTACACGCTACAAAAGGTTTGAATAGACTAAGGCAGAGTCAAGCAATTTACTTGGCCTAAGTCAAAGTGCTCTTAACTTATCGCTTCACACTACGCGAAAAGCTCCAAGGTAGACTTTGTCTTCCCCCCATTCCAGCCATATTTTGACCTTTAGGCAGAGTTACCGCTCACCATAACCGCTGCCAATAGCCAAGAAACCCCCCCCTTAGCTAACTATGGCCAATCGGGTCAGCAAGCTAGCTCGAGCACGGCGGCCTCCGGGGGGGGCACTCGCAGCAGCCAACCGCCAAAAAATACCGGCACCAACGGCCAAGGATCTACCAGTGATCGTATTAACTTGGGCGATTATATGAAAGATACTTTTGAACCCACGGAAGAGGAAAAGCGAATCTAGCAGGGAGATTCTAACAATTCCAATGGCAATCAAGGATGACTATGGAGATGAAAATCATCCTTTTACCATTGTCCGGACACAAGTGTATTCCTCGACGTTCTTTAACTGTCACGTGCGAGCGAAGGATGAATGTTTTTCCGTACAGGCCACGCAGCGGCCGAAAAAGGTCATGCGCTTAGGCGTAGCTCGTGTCTCCATCAAGTTCCACCACGTCTACGCTTAGCACACAACTATACCTTAGCCTTTTATTCTATAGCAATATAAATACGCTGTGCTTGCGAGCTGTGTTAAGCTTCTTTCTAATAATAGTACCGCTCTTCGCCCGCATCATGTCACTACACACCCTTATACCTTTGAGCCAAGGCCTACAGGATCTCGCCGCAAGCGAGGCTCTAGAAGGGCGGTCCCGTGTATAAGCTTGGGGGAAAACATTACTATATTAGTATAACCTCCCTACTAAGTTAGAAAAAAAGATTAGATTAGAAGTTTTCTATTAGGTATGTAGAGAAGCCGTAAAATTACTAATTACTAACGTTCTATAGAACCTAGCAATAAAAGGGGCGTTTACTAGGGCGATTGTGCACCTGCTAAAAACTATAGGCTCGCTATTCCTACTTGAATCTAGAGAACTCGAGACTGGGCCAAGAGACATCGCTATCCTATTTCCCTAGATACAATCTAATCTGTGCAAAAAAGCATACTTAGAGACAAAAGTATACTTAGAAACATAGAGAGAGGGAACTAATCGAGAGTAGACAGAGCTAGAGCTAGGCTTAGTTGTAATCTACCCTAGCGTCTGTTACAAAATGTTAAATGTCCCCTTCGTTACTTACGTCTCTAATATTACTCTAGTTACCGAGCAGTAATAGTGCCTTGTAAATCTATACCCTACATTTGCTACTATTTAGAATCTACTTCTTTAACTACTATGTAATTTCCTAATTGTAGACGCCTATTCTCGTTGCTAGCACTTTCGCTAACTATGCCTAGAGTTTCTAAAGTAATAACCTAGGTATCCGTTGATAGAGTACTATCCGATCTAGTAGTATCAGGCGTAAAAAGTTGCCTATCTATTGCTTCGAGCTGATGTCTTTTGTAAGGTTGCTATTTATAAAACTATATTTTAGACTTGTCTAGGAACTAGATATTTCCCTTTGCTAGCGCCTCTAGCGACACATATTTTTGAAGTAAGTTAATAAGCCTACTACTACTCGTAGGAAGCTCCTTAAGTCTATAGCTATATGCCCTTATGCCCTCAACGACTATAACTACCGCGAGGTAGTTAGTATTTACGAGGTAGTTAAGGTTTTAAGAGGGGGCTTCTTTATTCTTGTTCTAATAGTTATAGAGTAATTAGATATCTTTAGTAGAGAGCTTCTCTAGGCTATAGTATATTAGCCTTGCTACTATTATAGTATCGTATAATATACTCCCTACTTATAGCTCCTATTTCTAATAAAGAGCCTATACCCCACCTCTCTACAAGCTTAAAATACACCTTCTTTCTTTTATACTATTCTTTAATAGTGTCTTTACTAACTTTGTATTTGCCTACAATAATATCTAGTATTTTACTCTAGGTATCTTGTCCTTTCTAGAGCTTCTTATAGGTCTTAATCTATTCCCTAAGCTGCTCGACTTTATAAGACTACAAGAGAAGCAGCGCGTAGATCCTAATACGTGCTAGCTCTCTATTAGTCTTAGATTTATCTAAACCCTTAAACAATTTTGTTCGTAGGCATAAACTTTTAGAAACGAATATAGGGTCTTAGGCGCCCTATATTATCTTTAACTTGTCTCTAGGTGCAATTTTACCCTAACTAAAGGGCACTATAGCCTTTACTAAACGATCGAGTTCTCCCTTTAGCTTCTTCCCTTCAAAAAATTAGGCTGCAGACTAGTCTAGTTCTACTACTTTAGCGCTAGGCAGTAACTCGTCTACTGTATTCTGTTTTCTGTTGCGAGGTCTGTAATTCGCTAGGATAAACTGCAGGCATTGTTCCTTCGTCCTACGTTGAAAGAATTCTTAGAAGGTTTTTTTAGCAATCTTCTTGAAATTAGCTCGTAGCTTTCGTGAGTAGATCTAACCTACGGGTGATCCAATAAAATCAGAGGGCTTGAAGTGGGGCTATGTTTGATCTGTTGGACATGACCGCCCATCAAGTCATGGATGGGGGTACTTTGCAGCGAGGGAACGAGCGTTTTCCTTTCAAACTGGTAGTGCTTGGTGAACGCGGGGTGGGCAAAACAGCGTTAATCAACAAAGTGCGTTCTGCAGGTGTTCGGCGTATTCACTATAGTCTAATAGAGTTCCCAGTTGGTCAACGGCACATACACCAGGTTGTACAATCCTACCAAGCATGAGGAACAACTCACAATGCCATTCACACATGGGAACCGGACATATAAGCTAGAGATCACCAACACAGGGGGTGAGGATACATGCCTCGATAAGATAATAAGCGAGGCTGACGGAGCCCTTTATGTCTATGATCTCTCTGATCCGCCAACGTTTGAGAAGATACCGCAGCGGATCCGTAAGGTGAAGGCACTGGTTGGGGATGATAACCTAGGCTCCACCTCACCCCCTCCTGCACCGCCTGCCGTTGTCATAGTTGGAAACAAGTTGGATAGGATCGGCGAACATATAGTCAACGGAGAGGAGGAAGAAGCCAAACGCTTGAATTGCGGATTTGCAATGGTCACAGCCAGGGGCAACGTTGAACATGTGTTTTCCACCGTCATTGAATACGGTAGATCTTCTTCATCCCACAATGATATAAATAGGACCAGCGACGACGCGGCGTCCGGCTGGCTTTGCGGCTGGTTTTGAATAGCACTGTCATGGAATCGAAGAGTCTGTCTACTTCATCCTCATGACTAATTGGCTCAAACCCGATATGACTAAAAGGAAATATCGAATAGCAAGCTGCCGCGGCGCTACGCCTAGCAGTAAGTGTCAGAGGGTGAGGCTTTCACCGAATGGATTGCGGCCGCGATTCATGATCACTTTTACCACCCCCGGAAAGCTTACGCAACAATCCCTTTGTCTATAGGAAAACCGAGAAGCATATAAACGGGGTTTTCAGCCCCGCTACGCTGTTACCTTCTTTCACACTGCTCGTGGCCTGTTTGCCTTCTTTGCCTTCCATCTGCGCTGCGGAGCCTTATTTCCGCCTAAGTAGTTTGCTTTGGTCGTTGGCCAAAAGATATTTTTCTGGTAAAGTTGATTTTTTACAAGCCAAAAGAGGCTGATTTCTGAGTGTTCCTGAGTAGTATTTTGTGACTCATGGCCACCAACGTGCCTCCGACACCTTCTCCGACACCTTCTCCGTTGCATTCTCCAGTCGAGGAACCAGTCATTGTAACCATGGCCGGCTGTATATATAATTCTGAAACGGGATTGTCCGGCACATTGGCGGGAACTCCGGATCAAGTCGCTGCTGAGGGTCCACCATCCTATTCAGAAGTAAGCAGTTGAGAATGGGATTTGAGTCGAGTATTTACTAGTGCCTAGGAATATCCACCCCCACCCCCCCCCTCCGGTGCCATCCCAACCATCCACATACTCTGCATCACTCCTTAAATGCTCGGAAATTTGGAAAGCTGTTGGCCTGCATACACTTCCTTTCGTCGGCTGTGAAGGCCGATACTTCAGATTTTATGCTTTCTCTCAACACGCACATCTCGGAGCATTGGACCTGTACAAGAATCTCAGAACGAGCGCACCTCCTGAGCGATGGAGCGACCTATGTGGCAATGCTCTCATGTGTGGTCGCCCCACTGCACCAGATGGCCCACAGGTGAACATGGGGCCGGTTCTGGCTGGTGATCTCAACGAACTGCTGGGCACGATGGAATGCAGCTACGTCCTGATTCTAAAAGCCAGATGCATGAAAAGTTTTGGAGATAGGGACGGATCTGCACACCTGGACGGCGACTCGATATATCAATAGGTATCTTACGTGTCTCTAGAACATGCACAAGAAGGGGCAGTAGACTCCCTTTGTTTGGGCTACTCTATCGTAGGGAATTGGGTAGAACTCGACGTATCCAAGGTTAGTAGAGCGAAACGGGTGCGGCTTGCTGGCAAAAAAATTGCTGTTGAGAAACGTCGCATTTTTGCTGCTGTTGACGCTGCAGGTTTTACGGGACGGCGAGGGTAGATACACCTTTGCGGCATTTGTTAGAGCCGTTTGTAGCTAGCCGACAAAAGTTAACTCTCTTCCCCTTACCTATCGCTCCGCACTTCTTCTTAGCAGATCATGTAATAAGCTATGCCGACCCGCGCGTAGCCCATGTAGGAGATGTGCTATAATATTGAAAGATTGGTTAACCACCATCAGCCACTACTAATCCATGCAGCTAGTATCAATTAGCAGATCAATTTCCTTTTTATTATAGCGCACAAAGCCGACTAGATATAGAGTTAAAGCGTTTCGCCTTATACTCGCGGAATAGTATGTCTAACTCCTATTTATGGCGATGTAGAGCGAATTAGACTGTTCAATTGGCTAACTTAGCGGTGTTAGAGGCTGGTTGCTTCTCGTAATATATATACTGCGCGTCCTTTAGTCTAGGGCCCTCTGTCGCACCGGTTTGCCTTCTACACATTCTTACGCCCTAAGTGTTCCTGACCCCGCCCAATAAGTAGTTGATTTTTGTCCTTGCGCTTTACCTTGACATCCGGCCGATCACGCAGCCAATCATAGACATTAAACTGCTTTTAGAGGAGCCACCAGCCAAGAAGCAGTTCGACTCCCCGGCAAGCAAGAAGAGCTCTGCCTCGGTAGCTTCTGTATCCACGGGCGCGACGGGAACTTACACAACAGCAGCTTTAACGCACACACCCTCTCTAGTGTATAATACTACGTCCTCCGCCAATATAGTAGCAACGCCAGCCGATAGAACATCCCCGCCCAACCATGCCTGTTCGGCGTACCAACCGGCTTCTGCTGCGTCTATGTAGGGCAGGCCTGTCCTTCCGGCTATTGCAGAGCCTCATCGGCACCTAGATCTAGACCAACTACTATAGTTTCGGCCTCTCTACTCTAGAACCCCAGTGAGCGCTACAATTTAGCTAGGCCCGCCGGGCTCGAACAGATCGCCACCGTCCCAAATGCTCAAACGCGCCGCATCCCAAACGCTACTGCCGGAGGAACTGCTAGCTAAAAAGCAGTCTAAATGGACACTAGAGGAGGACAATCTAACTATCCAATTACGTGGCTAGGGCATGAAATGGGATGACATTGCCAAACGCCTCCCAGGCAGAAGCTCTATCTCGTGCCGCCTACGCTACTAAAACTACCTAGAGAAGCGCGCCGTATAGGACGACGAAAAAAAGAATAAGCTCGCAAGGCTTTATGCTCGGTACGTAAGACGCAAAATCCTATATTGGTCGTCACACACTACGGCTTTGTCGGAGTTCATCGCATCTATTTGGTTACGCATTATCTCCGTCACAAAATTCCCTGTTGAATCCTACAGCTCGTGTAGTATAGATGCTCTATATGCGACTATGTCCTTCGTATTAGTATATGAAGGGGCTATGGCTAACAAACTTGACTAGATTCAAGGATTAGATGTGGCAGAAGGTGGCGACCGAAATAGGCATTCCGTGGCGCTCAGCCGAGTCCATGCATTGGCAGCTTGGAGAACAGGAGATAAGCGCGCGTGCGAATGCCCCAGTTTTTCAACCACATTACCAGCCAACGGATTCGTCGACTACATCTTATAATCCTCTAGAAACCTTGACTCCGGCACCTATACAGCCTCTAGAACCAACGTCGAACGGTACACTCGCTAGCAGTGTCTTGACGACATCTGTGTTACCTAATCCCTAGTTGTCGAGATCCTAACAAAACCAAAAGAGTAGATTAGCAGAAAGCCTCTCATAACGCCTTACACACAGACGCCTCGTAACTAAGCTAGGGAAGTACACGTGGGATCGACCCGCGTAGCTGTTCAGGTCGCCGAGGCTGTTTAGTGCTATATCCCGTCAGCTGGAGTCCAATCATTATCACAGACATCGATGTACTCACGCGGTTCCAGTTTGGGCTCTTCACTATGAGAGGAGAACCTCTTCTTACAGGCGGTAAAACGCTCACAACCGTCGAGTCAGTGTCGAGACGGACCGTCAGTGTCTTACTCTTGTGGGCTTTTCCATTGAGTGCGGTGACGCCGTACTGGGCTTCCTCCTTGGTGCTGAACTTGGCTGTCCCGTAGCCCTTGGATTGGCCCCGGCTATCTTTGTGCACCCTGGCCTCGATTGGTCGCAACCCAACGCTGTGGATCAGCGAGGTTAGATTACTGGTCCCCGCGCTGTAGCTCAGATTCTGGATGAAGATGCCGCGTGATTCGGTGACTACGGCTCCTTGCCCGAGGTTGACAGGGAGGCCCCCCGCGCTGTGCGAATAGGCAGGTGCCGGTAGAGCCATGTAGGGCACCGGCGCCGTGGGGCACGCGTAGGCGGCAGTCGTTGCGTACGGCGAGGCTTGGAGATAGGACGAGTACTGGTGTCCCTGGTGGCCAACATTCCCAAAGAAGTTCGCACAGTTGCATTTGGCTATTTCAAAGTACGTGCTCTTGTGAAGAGATAGACCGGTACCCCTTTAGATTGAGCACATGCACCTGGCGAATGCGTTAGTAGTAAGTCCCCGGGAAAAGCTGGTAACGTTGTCAGATTGTACGGCCAAATTCACGACATCAGCCAGCAGCTCAACCAACTGACTGCAATCATCCCACGTACGAGCTCACGCACGAGCTCAATTACGAGCTGACCCATGGGCTGACTCGTAGGCTCGCGCTGATGAGTTGACGTTGATGAAGTGACGTTGGTGGCGATCGAGATGGTGATCGCGATCGCGATCGCGATCGATATCGC